>PVKA01020745.1:16947-39954 GCA_004027165.1 Ctenomys sociabilis
ACTGGAACTCAGGACCTTGCACTTGCCATCCAGGCATTGTGCCACTGAGCTATCTCCCCAGCCTCAGCAAGGTGTTTTGCAGACCAAGGGACCCAGCCTTAGATGGGGTGGGAGGACCGAGGGATGCCGAGTACTCCCACCAGCATCTGGGCCTTGGCTGGTGCAAGTTGTTGTGGTCCTGTAGGACTCAGCTTCCTCACCTGCAAAGTGGACAATGACAGTTCTGAGCCATGAGATCCTAGGAGCGTTAAATGAGGCTTCACAGAGCCAGGCGGGGATCATTGAGAGTGTCTCCCCTCACCCCCACTAGGAATGCTCTGCATACTTGCATAGGGCTTACACAGCCTGCAGGAGCTGCCAAGGACAGCACAGCCTGGGGTAGGGAGACAGCCCAGACCTGTCCAGCTCTCAACTCGCTAGAGTGTCACCATACGTCCTTTGAAGTCTGATGCTTTAGCAGGGCTCCCCTGGGGAGAAGTCATATGTCGGGCTTTGCCTATCATGCTTGGGCCTGCCTGGCACCAGATGGCAAAGTGGGCAAAGCCAGAGCCAGGACTGGGGTGTGGTACAGAGCACCTCCTCAGGGAAGTACTGGTTTCACTGATCAAACTCAGTCAGCAGGTCCAGGCTCCAGAGAGAAAGGGAGATTCCCAGAGAGCCAAGCATGTCCCCAGGTGCCAGCAAGTCACACCCTGGCCTGGAGTTGCCAGGTCCTGAGCAGAGAGGGAGACAGAGGTGGTGTGCAGGAGGTAGGGGAGGTGATGCTGGGAGTTGGGGCCTTCAGTAATTGGAACGAGGGAGGGAGGGTGGGATGGAGCTATCAGGCAGAGTGAGGCAGAGACAGTACCTAGTACTGCGGGCTGGGCTGGAGGCTCAGGGGATCGGTACTTGGAAGGGAAAGGTGATACCAGGGAGAAGGGGACGGGCACTGGCTTACAGAGAGGGGAAGGGGCTTGGTGTGGTGGGTGAGGCACCTATTTGCAAGCTGACGTTTTGATCTGATGCAATGTGGCTCCCTCACTGTGGAGGTGGGGATGGTGATGCTGAGGCTGGGGGTGGGTAAAAGAGGAAGGGTAGTGAGGGCGACCGTTCACATCCGATCTCTGCCCTACTTAAAGCCCTGGCTCCAGCTCATTTACTGGGTTCACTTTAGATGCTACCATCAAAAATCACTTCCAAAGCCTAAGAGAAAATGCTCCAAGTGTGCTGCTAAGAAGCAGCAGAGCCTGCACACTGATTTCAGTGTTCTAAGAAAACTCTGTCCCTTCAGACGGCTTTGGCTTTGTGGAGGAGACTGGGCTTCATTGTTGTCGGTTTTTTATTTGCCTTTTTGTCTTTCTTGGCAGGCATATTTCTGTGATAGTTCTGGACTCCTGGGGGGCGGTGGTGCTGGGGGCCAGTGCACTCATGAGGCAAAAGGGCAGAACTGGGAGTGGAACCAGGTAACTTCCTTCATGGGGGCAGCTGCTTCCCACCCTCACCCTCTTTGTTCACACTCGTCTTGTGCTGTGGGAGATGCAGGACCCGTGAGCCAGCTGGACCTTGGGACCCAGAACCTTATTCTGGTGACTAAGGACAAGAGTAACAAGCTATTTCCTGCAGGCCCAAGTTGGTGCCCTGAGGTGTCCTGTCAAAAACACAAAGGACCAAAAAAGAGTCTGGAGGGAAGGTCCCAAGGCTCAAGAGCCCCTCCTTGTGCCCATGTGTGTGTGTGTGTGTGTGTGTGTGAGGGTGAGTGGGTCTTTTGCTTTTTAATGGTGAGCTACACTGTTATAACCTCCTATAATGAGCAGATGTGAATTTTAAAAATGGAAGGAAGAATCCTAAACCAGTTGGGACAAATAGCCATGGAGAAGCCAGGCCTTGGAGGACAAGCTCGGAGTGGCTTGCGGGAGGCTGAGGCGAGCCCCAAGGCTTCGGGAGCACTTGTGCTTTCCTCACCTCCGGCAGCCACCCACTCCTCGTTCTGTCAGTCACTCCTGGAGGCCAGATGGTGCTGTCACCATGCTCCCGATTGGGTCGTCCCATCACCAGCCAGCTGAGGGGATGAGTGACTGTGCAGTGTCCCCGGCCTGTCCCAGGCCCACTGCTCCGGGTGGTACAGACCAGGGTTTCTGTTCAGGACAGCGGAGCAAACTTTCTGCTTATGTAACTCCCGGTGTCCATCTCCTCCCCAGCCTTGTGTGTTTAGGACTTTTGCTAAAGGGCCCCCACGTCTTCTGAGTACCCCAACTATAAAGTTCATCCCTGACAATCAAAGGAACCATCAAGTCCTAGGAGTCCTCCCAGACCTCTCTCACCCTCCCACCTGCATCTCTATCCCCTGCACTTTCCCACCTCTGTCTCCCCTCATTTCTGTTTTGTGGCTCTTCGCTGGTCAACCTGTGTCCCCTCGGTCACTGCCCCCAATGCTGCACCATAGCAGGGAACTGGCTGGGTAAGACTTCTCTATTCAAAATGACTTTGATGACCTGCCCTTGCCCTCCCTTCTCCCACAGCACCGCTCCCTAGCTCAGTCTCCAGGTCGGAGAACACTCAAGCACTGCTCCCTGTCCTCACTGCTGCAGCAGACATTACTAATCAATTGCAGCAATCTGCAACTCCCCCCATAAGGGTGTGTCTTCTCTGTCCCAGCACAATGACCCATAAATGATCAAAGCTGGGGCCACCTGTAATCAGTGCTAGCCCATATGCCTTCACTTATCTCTCTTTTCCCCATCCCAAACTATTGTCCAACAACAGATGCTTTGAGGACTCACACTGGGATAAAAAGGAGGGCTGCTAATGGGGTTATCCACAGAGGTATGGGCAGGAGAGGGGCGGTGTGCCACCCTGGGACTTTCTCAGGACAACTGCCCCCAGTAAAAAGAGTTGCAATGGAAGGAGCCCCCACTGAGGGACACAGTCCTCCCCCACCCCCTTCCTGTCCTCCTGCCTGGGCTCCCCAGTACCTGGACTCCAATGAAACTGGAGGGTGAGGAGCCCACTGCAGTTGATGCCACAGGGTACATCAGAGCTTAAGGTGGCCTGAGGACCACAGAAGGTTCCAGCCACGGAGGGATCCTGCCCGGTCCCCCAGGGTAGACAGTAAGTGGTGGCCGGCTCCCTGAGAGGCCCTCCCCATCCCACGCACATGTGCCCAGGCAGTGCTGAGCCACCCGATGTCCTGCAGCCCATCTGGGCACCTCCCCTTCTCTCAGCCCTGCCCAGGAGCCAGGCCCTCTCAGAAGCCCCCTGAGTCCCCTTCCTGCGGATCCTGAGACTCTGTCAGAACAGGTCATTCTAACCTCCGTAATGGAAGCCTCTCCTAGCAGGCGTCAGTGGGGCCCCAGATCCTAGGAGGTGATGCAGACAGGTCCAGGTGCTGCCTAAGGCCTAGCCTCACCCTAACACACGGCTCTCCTCCATCTCCTCAGCTCGAGTCTGTACTGTGGTCCCTCTCCCTAGGAGTCTTATGCCTTTCTGTCCCTGAGAGGCAAAAGAGAAATCAAGTCAGCCCTGTAGCAGAGCGAGAAGTCAGAAGGTGTGATTTCTTGGTGCAAAAAAGGCTCAACAAATGTACCACACAGCCAACTGTGCCTGCCTTTTCTTGCTATCCTCAAAAAGTGCTGATGCTTCCATCCACCAGGGTAAGCGCCCAGGAAATCCCAGGCTCGCGGGCCCCTGGGGGACACACGCTGACACCGCAAGGCCTGCCTGGGGGCCGTTGCTAGGATGCGCACTCGCAAGCCTGCCAGCCCTTCCCTCACTCTGGTCCTGCCTCTGCTCACTGTGATCTACCTTTGGGCACTGAGCATGCTCCTAGGCTCCAGCTAATTCTGCCTAACAAACACCCTGAGGACCTGGTATGTGTCTTGGGCTGTCATGGGGGGTCGGGACCCAGTGCCCACTCTGAGAGTCCTCGCAACTAGCCAGAAATGCTGGGATGTGACAAGTGGTGGTATCAGAATACACCAAGAGCAATAGTACTGCTAAGTGTGTGGACAGAAACGATGGATGAAGATGTGTGCGTGCAATCAGGAAAGGCTTCCTGTGGGAGATGGCAGCAGAGCTACATTTTGCGGAGGAGATGCCAGGCTTGTTCTTCATTGCTCAAGTCTGCAGATAGGATATGACAGCGGCTTCTTTCTCTGGATGGCTAGATGGGGCAGGGTGATGCCCTGTGGGGACCAAGATACGGAGCTCAGCCCTGTGGAGAAAAGAGAGGGTGTTGAATCCTCATGGATGGGGCCCGGTCCCACCCACACCCTCCTTGCATTCGGGGAGGGATGGCCCAGGGGCGCCCTACAGTGCTCACCTGGTTCCTCCATAGGCAGGTGGGAAGTGCCCAGGAGAGCCCCCTCCTTCCTCATTATCAGGTGGAAGTTCCAACCGCCCTCCCACTGCAGCCTCGACAGCATACCACAGCTTCTCTGTCCCCAGAGCCGCTCACAGAGGCCCCATGAGCAGCAGAGGGCTGCCTCCGGCCTCTTACAGCAGCTCTCCTGCTCATTCCCGCCCCTCTCCCAAGCAGCCACTAATTACGCCCTCACAGAGGTTAGCAACACATGTCCTTATGGTCTGGGCAGCTGGGCTTCCTAATAAAAAGCCACAGTAATAATAATAATAATAATAATAATAATAATAATAATAATAATAATAACAATAATAATAATAATAAATCATGAACAACCTACGAAGCACCTTCTCCAGGCCATATCCAAGCTGGCTCCGGACCAGCTCACCAGGCCCCTGACGTGAAGCCCTGACATTTATCCTGAGCAAATGACTCCAACCCTCTCATCTCCTTCCCACTAATGAACACCCGCTGGTGTGCCAGTGAGCTCCAGGGCTTGGGGAGGGCTGGCTTGAAGGTGGTAGCCTCAGAAACCAGGCGTCCTAACCACCTTTCCTTGAGAAAGCTGCAGTGAGCCGCCTCCGTGCCTTTGGTACCTGCTGTCTGCTGTCCCTCCCTGAAAGCTCTCCCTGCTACCACCCTTCCCCCCCCCAGTCCCTGAGTCCCAGTCCTCCACTCTGGGCACCTCCTCTGGGTGCCCTTCCTCCCAGCCAGGCAGGGCTTGGCTCCCAGGGTCCTGTGCTCACATGCACTCCGCCCCCACGGCGTTCTCCTTGGCTGTTTGCTTGCTCGCCTCTCTGAGGCCCTGGCTTCCTTGTCTTGCTCTCTCTTGGCTGAGTGCCTGTAAGCTGCAGGATCCTGGAGAGGGGCTGTGGTGACAAAGATGAATTTCCACATCTTCTGGTCTTCCCTTTGCATAAATTCTCAGGACTAAGTTCTCCTAGAGTTCATGGAGTGGGCACAGGCCACCAGGGTGCTTTCCCTCTGCCTCTGGCCTTCTCATACATCCCAGATGCAGTCAAAGACTTAGCACCCTCATCAGCACAGTCACACACCAGGCTGCAGCCCAGGATCACAGACAGGATATTGCAGTCATGTGGCTGAGCAGCTGGGCTCAGACATGATCCTGAGTCCTGTCTGGTGACAGACAGTGGCGGGAGGGGTGCCCCACTTCTGCTCCACCAGTAGAAGAAGAGGGGCTCAAAGGGGGAAGAGTCCAGACAAGGCATCTTCAGCCAAGGGCAGCAGCTAGGACCTTGGAGATGGTGGTGTAGGCAAGAGCCCCGCTGGTTATGTGGCCAGGCCAGTACCAGGCAACCAGAGGCTCCCCTTCAGGAGACTGTGACCAATACATCCTTCACCATTTTCTCCAGGTGCACCCGGGTAGTTCAGGGATGTTTTAAAAACTTTAAACCCCCCCATCATTATCCTACGGCAAAGAATATCCTTCTCAGAAGAAAGGAAGTTGGCTCTTTGGCTTGGCAGATGACACCTGAGTGTTTGCACCATGTCAGGGACCAGGTTAGGGCCTGCCTGCTGCATAGGCCTCTGGGAATATCCCAGAATTGGCAGAGAACCAGCAGAAGTAAGCATGAGAGGCTGTAGTGTGGTGTAGGCTCGTGGTCGGGGTAACAGCCATGAGCAGGGGTGTGGCTTTGGGAAGAGGAAATGCCTGGGCAGGGGTTCTGGGCCAGCTGGAATGGTGACACAGTGAAGCCCTGGCCGCCTGGTACCTGGCATCCTAGCAGGGATGGGCTGTTGTGTGCTGTGGAGGGAGGCCTTGGCCTGCTGGAACCCCTGTAGGCGAGGGCCACTGCGGGGTCCCAGGCAGCACCCTGGCATTGGAGGGGCTGCTCCCTGGGAGTGCAGGGTCCAGCGGTCTGCCATGGCCCCTGCCTGGAGCCCGGCTCTGAGCTCTGCCCCATCCTCCCTCCGACCTCCCTGCCAAACTGCAAGCTGTCCTGTTTTTAAAACACTTATTTCAGAAGCAGTCCTTTTTTAGTCAAAATATGAAGAATATTCAAAATAAAGTCACCAACTATGGACATAAACAGGAAACAAGGACTTCAAAGGAGAACTGAAGTTAACCAAAATGATGGTTGTGAAGCCTGGCCGAACCCTCCCTGTGTTTAATGTCACTAGGCCCTCCTGCGGCCTCCTGCTGGCAGATGACTCCAGGGGGGCCGCCCGACCTCCCAGAGGTTCAGGTCACCTCCTGGGGAGGCCTCCAACTGAGAGCACCTGGGGATTTGATCCACATGGCAATCCTGAGTGGGAGACTCTGGGGTGGATCCCAAAGCTGTGGGGGTTTTGTTCTTATTTTTGTTTTGCTTTAAAAAAATAGCAATTGGAGTGAAACTGACATAACAACACACTTCCCTAACCACTCACAAGGCTCACCACCCTCCTCGGGTTCCAAGCGTCTTCACCTCCAAAGGAGACCCAGCTCCGCCAAGCAGTTTCTGCACACCCCTGTCCATGGACCCTGGCAGCCAACAATCTGCATTCTGTCCCTCTGGGTTTGTCCCTTCTGGAGGCTCCACAGAGACAGAAGCACACAGCCGGTGGCCTGTCGTGGCCAGCCTCTTTCCTGGAGTATGATGTTTCCAGGGTGCATCCGTGCTGTAGCAGGTGACGGTGCAGGACTCTATACTTTTGAGTAAGACTCCAGTGGACGGACAGAGTGTGCGTAGACCAAGAAAGCACTAATGAGACTAATATAAAACCAAGGGGAGCTCTAGTTGGGTGCAAAATAGATTTTCAGGCTGAGAACAGAGGCTCTGCCTTAAAACAGAGCCAGAGCTCCACCAAGGTTTGGGGGAACTGGGGCTTCAATAGCAAAAAAAAAACATCCTTTGGGTAATATGAAGGGAACTGAGGTCAGCTCAGCAGCTAGATGTGGCTACAACCCTGCACCGTCGGATGTTTGGCAAATTCTCTGGGATGAACAGACCCAGAGGCAAACTGGCCAAGCTGGGGTTTCTCAAGCCTTGGAAAGCACTGTTAGGCCTGAGAGAATTATTTCTTCTCTTCTGGTGGATCCAGATCCCAGCACGACACCAGTGTAGCAGCTCATCTCTGTCAGGAAAACTGCAGCCGCAGCAAAGTTGTCTGGCTCTGCTTCGGGTGACTCTGCAGCCATTTCACTTTCATCTTCATGCCCTTAACACTGGTCCCAATTGACCCTGAATTCACTCAGGTTTAAGAGCCATTTGAGCTGCCAGGGTTATAGCTCAGTGGCACAGCACCCGTTTGGCAAGCACAAGGGCCGGGGTTTGATTACTAGTATTCACCTTCTCCAAAAAAAAAAAAAGAGCTGCTGCAATGCAGCATGGGAGCTGAAGTCCACTCACTACCTGGTTCATGCAGTGCAGTCACCTGCAGAGTCCCCCTGCCAGGCACAGTAATAACAGACCTAGATCTGAGACCCACATGCTTATGGATGTAGGTTTCTACTCAGAAGGGACTTTTCAGGGCTGGGGAAGATAGCTTGGCAGGCTAAGCGCCTACCTGGCAAGCACAAGGACCCAGGTTAGATTCCTGGTACCACATACCTTACCTGATCCTGGGTGTGCTGTGTTGGCCACCAAGACCAGGCATGGTGGCATGCACCTATAATCTCAGCGTTGGGGAGGCTGAGACAGGAAGATCATTACAAATCCAAGTTGCGAAGTGAGACCCTGTATCGAATAAATAAGTAAATAAATAAATCTTTTTTTTTTTCAAAAGGGGGCTTTATCAGATGGGTCATGATTTTAGTTAAATGTAGCTAAAATGCCTCCTTTTGAGAATGTTCATGGGCAGACTAATTAATTCAGAATGCATGCTGCCTTTGCCTCCAAAGCCAGGGAAGGACCTGGAAGAACCCAATAGGCTTTGGAGCCCCTGCTGAGGGTGTGAAGATTGGCCTTGTCTCTGACCAGCTCTGTGCTACCCTGGGAAACACCCTCTAAGAAGTCAGTTCCCTGCCCACAAGGGGCTGTACTGAGAAGAGGACAGCATTTGGAACTGGGCACCATACACAGAAATTATTATCTGAGGGAATCATAGAAACAATCATTGCTGTGGCTTAAATAAAGTTGCCTATGCAGATGTTCTCCTGCCTGTGAAGTTGCATCTGGCTAGCTGCTGTACGTTGGAAGTGCGTTGAGTACACCTAACCAATGGGACGTCCTCTCTGGGCTGCATAGTGCGCTGTGGCCCCTTGTAATCACAGGGCTGGTTAGACGCTGTGGTCACAGTTGCTGCTCATCGTCACCAGAAAGGATCAGCCTGCACACTGTGAGCTTGTGAAAGACCCAGGCTCACAGTTTCTATAGGACGCCAATAACATTTATACCATATCAAGTGAAAAAGTCTTCAGTCAGATCGGGAGGTCTGCATAGGAACTGGCTTGCGTGGGTCAGAGCTAGGGTTGTCCTGGATTCAACAGGAGCCACAGAAGGGCTGCAGGCTTTAGGCAAGTGAGTGCCAGGGGCAACTTTGTTAAAAGATCTCCTGGCTTTTGTAGGTGTCACAGACCCGAGTGTCACCTTCCTTTAGCTGGGGTCATTGGAACCTCGTACTCTGCAGGGCTAGTGGACTGCAATGCACACAAGACCCTCCTCCCTGGGCAGCCATTGCCTCTGTGAGGTGGCAGCCACCCCATCCAAAGTTTGCAGGAAGGTGACTGATGCCCAAGGGCCAGGTTCAAACCAGGCTGCCTGACTACTTAGCCAATGTGCTGCCCCTCTGCCCCATTGCCTGGGCAATGTCGTTAAGAGACAGCAATCAGCATCTCTGGTCCGGGCCTCCTGGTTCCCAGACCTCTGCAGGTCTCCACAGTGAAGCAGCCTGACCCTGGAGTCCTCTGGACCACTACATGGCTGGTAGTCACAGCCAGAGGCAGAACCGAGAGCCAAGAACCCCTTGAGCACCTGTCATGTGCTTCTGGATGGGGGACTTACTTCAGACACTTGCTGGATGACCTCCTACTTAACCCCTGTACCTGCATTTCCTTCCCTATAGAAGCTGAGTGACAGCACCTAGCCTCTGGGGTCACTGAAGGGGTTGGATATCTTCGTTTTCTGCTCCAATAGGCTGGTGATGTGGGCTGACCCTCCACCTCCCTTCGTCTGACCTCATCCACATCCTCTCTGCCTAGGTCAGCAGTCACCGCACTTCTCACAGGAGTGGAAAGTTTGGGGAGACCGCAGCATCCCCAGCAGCCACCTCTACCCTGGGAGCCAGGGTGAAGGGTAGAAGCTGACTTGAAGGGGAAATTGTCCTATATGCTGTCCCCGGAACCTCTAGGAAGCTGGTGACACACCGGAGTGTGGACATTAATGCAATCGTTGGGTAATTCAATCACTTTATAGAAGTTGATCTGTCCTTTTTATTACAATTACTGTCGGCTGGGGTGTTTCGTTCCATCATTGAAAATAAACATCATTTATCATACTTGTAAAGATTAGCCCCCGACAGCTACTGCTCTTGCTTTGCATAAATGTGTATTAATGTCGGCCCTGCCCGCAGTGTGGGGAGAAGTCTATATTTCACAAGACTGATTAGGTCCTGTCACGGCTGCTTTAAGTAATGTCTTATCGTGACTGATATTCCCCGACTGCAAAACAGCGGCCGGGGGAGAGGGGGCTGCTCCAGGCAATTTACGGTGGCACTGGGATGAAAAACAGGCCTGGGAAGGTGGGCATCTGTTTCCTCTGGGCTCAAGCCCATCCCAGTGCGACACAAGTTCCTCCTCCCAACAGCTGCCCATGGAGTGCAAGGCCCGGCATGCCACACCAAAGGCCACTGCTCAGCCCCGAGGGCCTCCGTCCAGCCTTGTGTGGCCCCTCTGAGACCTCACCATGAGGCTCTGCCTTTCCTTCCATCTGCTTGGTGGGACTCGTCCATGGGGCACTCAGCTGTCAGGAGCCCTGTCACATGGACTGCAGTCATGGGCGCAGTCTTTTCTGAGATGGCTGAATCTAGAGTTTGTGATTAATTCATGGCTGCATACTGGGATTAAGAATTTGAGGGCTACACCCTCTGTAGGCAGGTAGCCTGCATACAACATAAGGAACAGAGAGGGGCCGGGGAAATGGCTCAGTGGAATAAGTGCTTCCCTGGCAAGTGCAAGGGTCTGAGTTTAATCCCTTGTTTCGCAAAAAAAAAAAAAAAAAAAAAAAAAAAAAAAAAAGGGACAGAGAACTTTCCCCCTTCCTCCCCCTTACTGCCTTTTCTGTCTATGAACTGCTGCCCTCCACCACACCGCCCTCCCTCAGAGCTGGCCGATGATGGACTGGCACCTCTACCAACTGTGAGCCAAGTGAACCTTTCTCCTTTGACTTTGGATGTCAGGTACTTTGCTTCATCAATGAGAGAAGAGACTAAGACAGACAAGGAGATGCAATTCAACCCACAACAAGGCTGAAGAAATACCTGGGACGGAGGGGCATGGGACCCTGGCACTCTCTGCCATAAGGAGATGGCCAAGAAGATAAAATAAGAGTATTGCTTGGGACATGATGCTCATTGCTGTTAATTGAGAAGAAGCCACAGTTAGCTGTCCTGGGATTATTGAATCATGGGCAGACAGGAGGACACATGCCATCCCAGGGAGGCAAAGCTTTGCAGGCACCAACATGAGTGGTGGGAGAGCGTGGACATGAAGCAATGGTGGAATGGGTGGCGGTGACATGGGACACACGCTTCACTCTTTCGTTATGGACATGTTATTTTTGTTACTTTTCCAGCTTGATGAAAAAATTGTTTGTTTTTTTTTTTTTTTCACTTCTACAGGACAAATATAATATATAAGTCATTTATATTTTAAAATTTTATGTGATTGATAATTAAGTCACATTTGGACATAGGCTGGGGAGATAGCTCAATGGTCTAAGCACCTGCTTGGCAAAGGCAAGGACCAGAGTCCGATCCTGATTCCCGGCGCCAGATGTAGTGCTGCCCCCACCCCTGAGCACGCTGAGCCGGCCATCAGAACTGGGCATGGAGGGGCGGCAAGATAGCTCAGTGGACTAAGCACCTGCATTGGCAAGCGGGGGACTAGGGTTCAATCCCTGGCCCAGCATGCTGCGCTGGACCTGCCCCAGGATGTGCTGAGCTGGTGACCAAGTCCTGGCATAGTGGTGCATGTCTATAATCCCAGTGCTGGGGAGGCTGAAAACAGGAGGATCACTATGAGTCCGAGCTGTGTAGTGAGCCCTGTATCAAATAAATGTACAAATGAGATTTTTTTAAAAATCTAACCTCAAAATATTAGCCATCCATGTTGTGAAAATCTGTAACATATGTATCGTGGTATGTTACCCTGTTTATGTCATTTGTTCTCTTTGTTTTCTATTTTTCACTCTTCAAGTTAAAATACAAATAAATTAAACAAAATAAAAGATCTAACCTCAATTTTTTTTGGGGGGGAACAGAGGAATTGAACTCTAAGCTCAATTTTAATAGCATTTTGGTTTATTGAGTCATGGTACAAAATTATCTAGGCTCCTTGGATGCCTTACTCAAGGCTTTAAGAATTGTGAACAGGGAGGATGAGAGAGCTCAGTGGACTAAAGCACCTGCTTATGTGAGCTTAGGCAAGCACAGGGACCGAGGTTGGATCTCTGGCACCACATGCCATGCCAGCCCTACCCCTAGGTAGAAAAGAAACAAAACCTGGGATTCTGAACAGCTGATGGATAGAGATCCTAACAAAATGAAGGTAAGTGTGGCATCCTGCTTGCAGTCTGGGCATGACTAAGGTAGGGAGACTCTGCTTTCTGGCAAGTTGTTTGGGCCATCAGGCAGTTTATCTCTTACAGGTGCCCAGACACTCAACCTGGTGTAGTATTCACCTGTTTCTGCTGTTTTCTGACTTCTTACCCATCCAAGTTTAGTTCAGGGAACAGAAACCACCAGGCCCTTAAGCAGCTAGGGATTTAATACAGGGATTTAAAGGCTTCAAAGTCATGTGAAATGGGCAGCATAGCAAGTTCTAGCCAAGGCAGGAATGATACAAGAACCCTGAGGAAGAGGAGAGGAGCCTCAGGAATATGCTGCTGGTCCCCTGGCCCTGGTGATGCAGGGTGAGGAAGACACTGTCCAAACACCAAGTCCTGGAGCAGCTGCCCCAGGATGAGGTGCATTACGGTCTGCAGCTGGGGGTGTTCATGTGGTTTGGGGGTTTCCTCACAATGGTTGATCTGGGATGTATATTGCTAGTGTCTATGGGGTCACCCATTAGTGGGCTAGGTTAGAACACAGGTTGTTTTCTGTGTCTGAAGTCTTGAGGTGTAACACCCAGTTAACAGTGCTATTTCTTCGGGAGTGTGAGTTGAGGGACTCTTGACTCTGTAGTACTGGAGAAAAGCTCAGGTACAATTTACATGAGAAAATCATAGGCCCAGTTTGCAGGCTTAGAAGTAAGGTTCTTAGGATTTTTTGGAGGGGTACCAGGGGTCAAACTTGGGTCATTGCACTTGGCAGGCAGGTGTTTGTACTGCTGAGCTATCTCCCCAGCCATTCTCTTGGGGATTTGAGTGAGTATCAGGGAAAGAAAATTGTACAAGTCCTGTAAACTTAGGTAACTTTGTATCCTAAAGCTGGTTTTCTTTAAAGTATAATATTAAAATTACAGTATTCCTTGTCTCGCTCCTTTTTCTTCTGTCCCATCTCAGCTTGGGGGTTCCTGGTGAGCACCCTGATAACTCTCGGGGGGGAAAGTGAGTCTCCAATCCTGCACCGGAACCTCCAGAGAACAATAAGAAACCCACTCCAAGCCCCACCCACTGTTGGGTGGGAAGGTGGCTCCAGAGTCTGGACTGACAATCTCAGACGCAGGAGGCCATGGAATTCTCATCGCTGTGCTACCTGACAGGCTGGTTAGGTGCTCTACAAAGTATTATTGTCCAAAGGCTCAATCCAGGCACAGAATGTTGTCATATGTGTAACAGAGACACCTATCCATGAGTGGGGTTCAGGGCCCAGGACTGCAGGCTCCCAGATGCCCAGTGTTCCCCCATAAAGTGTGACAGAGCTGTTGTGAAGCTGAATATTTCCTAGAAAGGCATCTGGGCCATCATGGGTGCCATCCATAGAAGTCACCCACTATGCCTATGGTGCATTATTGCCTTGGGCTGGAAGAAGCGAGGCTCTCTGGCTCATCTGGCTCTGGTGGATGCTCTAGTCAGAGAGGTAGCTGAGGAGCCTGCACTGTGCACACACCTGGGCTGGCAGGCTAGGGCCTGTCCCTATGGGCTGCACTAGAAGCAGACTGCTTACAGGTGACCAAGTTTTCCTTCCCGGTGAGGAAGGAAACAGAGGAGCATTTTCTCTCCCATCCTCATGAACTCCAGCTCCAATGCCACAAGCCCTTCCTAAACAATCCAATAAGAATAACTATTTTAACTAAACACAATAAGATCCTTTGGACAGCAAAGACATCTGTGCTGCATGGTGCAGGGCATGGTGTCACATCAGGGTGTCTCCACAGGGGCACTTCCAGCCACTGCAGGGAGGCGTTGGTCAGGAAGTAACCAGTAGTAGTCATGGGGAGGGCCTGTGGGCTGCTGGGCCCTGGCTGGGCTGCAGCCTTCTCCTGCTGGCTCTGGGCACTTCCTTGTACCTTTCTCCCAAGTAAGTGTTCGGCTAGCCCAGAGAAGGCTGCATCTGGTGATTGAGCCCAGCTCTCCTGAGCACGAAGTTTTATCCTGGGGTGTTGCACAAGCCTCTGTGCCTCCCTTGCAGCCCTGTTCCTGGTCTGTGCTGCCCCAGGGCAGGACCTGAGCTCCTCTCTTATAGCTCTTGGGAGACTGACCTGGTGCCTGTGAGGGGGGGGAGGCTGCCCTGGGGCTTCCTGAGGGAGTCTCCAGAGCCTGCCTGGAGGAGAATACTTTGGAAGATTCTAGGAAAAAGGTTTTTTTTGCTTGTTTGTTTATTTTGACATAGTTTCAGAATTAAAAAATTGCAAGAGTAGTAAAAAAAAAATACTGTACACACTGCCGCCAAATTTTCCAAATGCTGTATTAATATTTTATAATTGCTTTGTCCTTCTTTCTCCCTTCATGCCTATCCACAATTAAATACAATATGTTCCTAAAGATAAGAATATTCTTTTATATAATCTTGATACAATAATCACTATCAGGAAGTTATTATGGATATATTATCTGATACTTGGAGATCTACTCAGATTTCCCCAGTGGCTTTGATAATGTTCCTCAAAGCACATAGAGACCCACACAGGATTGTGGGTCTCAGTTCTTTATTATACTGTCTTTCTTTCTTTTGTTTTTATTTGTATAGGGGTTTGAACTTGAGACCTTGAGCTTGCCAGGAGACACTTAGGCCACTGAGCTATATCCCTAGCACTCTTTATTTATAGGATCCTTCATTGAACTTGGTTGACACACACACATGTTTAACCTGGAATGGTTATGCAACCTGTCTTTGCATTTTAAAGGTTACAGGCTGGTTGTTTTGCAGAATGTCCCTTGATGTGGGCATGTCTGATATCTCATCTATTGATGTTAGGCATTTTGTCGGGAATACCACAGAAGGGACACCTGTGTCCTCAATATGTCACATCAGGAGACATGTGGTGTGATTTGTTGCATTGATGCTGATGTTCATGTTGATAATTGTAGGTTGACACTTGTGTCAACCTGGGAAGTTAAAAGCTGAACTAAATTGGCTCAGCAATTACTCTAGGGTAGAGGCCCCACCCTAGAGCAATTCATCATTTGAAAGACATACAAGAAAAATAAGGAAGGTTGGAGCATTCCATTTCCTTGGAGGAGCTGCAGTCTTCCCCATCAGCCTGGATGCTGTCTCCTGGCTTCTAGATTCTTTGGCCTTGGATCCTCCAGCCTTCTGGTATACTCATCAGCCTTCCATTGCAGACCCATCAGCCTGCTGACACGGACTTGCACACAACACCGCAGTGAGCTGCAGACCTTGGACGGAACCCTTCCAATGCCCTACCCACTTCCTCATCCAGCTCTACGGCTGACCGTCATAGGCCAACCTCATCATTTCTTATACCTTCATATATCTTGTTATATCTGTTCCTCTAGTAAAACCCTTACTTATACAATAATTTAAGGTGATATAGTCTTACCATCTGCCCATTCAGAATCAGTACGTGGGTGCATTCTTGAACAATAAACAATGCCTATTTTTTGTAACAAATTCAAATAAGTAAATATAGGTAACTTAAACTTCAAAAGTGGTTGAACAATTTTATGTGGATTTGTAACATATATATATACATACACACACACACACACACACACACACACACACATATATATGAGTAGCATCTCACATCAGTTGCTTTCAAAATGTAGCTAGTATACTCTTAACGTAAATTCTGGTGTATCTATTTTAGATAGAACCCAGGATCTGACACACACTGTGCAGGAAAGTGCTCTCCACTGGGCAACGTCCCCAGCCTCTTCATCACTAGTTCAATTTGCCTTATACACACAACTGAGAGCGGAACTCTTTTCACACAACTCCTGACCGCATTGCCTCCATGAATACATTTACTCCCAGCCCAATTCCCTTGATGAATGTAATCACTTCCAGTCCATTTTACCTCAGGATGTTCACCGTGACCTCACAGTGCTATGGGTAGGGCCTGTAACAGAGCTCTGAAGGACAGATGACGATGAAGGAAAGAACTTTGCTTTGGGGACCTGCCCAGATGACCTGAGCTCTGGGAGGAGTGGTGCTCGTACGCTGCACAAGGAGGGACCTAAACAGGCAGGCAAGTGAAGGGTTTGTAACCAAGGAGCCAGGGAAGCCTTTAAAACCCCTTTAACTTGCGGGAAGTTAGAGGTGGAAGAGAGCAGTTCTGGAGAATTCTGGAAAACTAGCCCCTAGAGCCAGAGCTGGACCCCAGTCTTTCATTATCATTACCCCCATTAGCGCTTTATTATATTAGTTATAGCTAATTTACATTTTACTGAAGCATTGAAAACAGATTGCAGATGTTTGGAAGCAGATGTTATCCTAATGTTAAGGCAAAACCATGAATATTTATGATGATTAATGCCCAGATCAAATTGCCTCATTTAAGCAGGGAGGCAGGCGTATTCTAACAACTTTGGCCAGCAACCTGGTAGGGGAAGACAGAAAAGTATTGATGAACTTTTGGGCATGCTTCAATTTTCCTTCATGTGGGTTACATTTTTCTCTGCCTTCCTGGGGACCTGGGAACAGAGACTGGTTGTTATGGAACCAATCTAGGGATTTTCCTCCTGCTTGTATTTATTTGTCGAGCCAGAATTTTCCATCTGGATTTTTCCACACTCTACTTCCTGGAGAAGGGTTTGCCAAACTCTCTCTGACCTTCATAGGCAGAAGGAGCAGGGCTGGGCTTCTCCCTGCCCACCTGCCAGGAGCTGGGGAGTCACCGAAAGCCAGGATGAGCCTCAGACGCAAGGGGAGTTGGCACACGTACTCACAGGAAGCTGCCAGGGCTCCAGACTCAGTTGTTTCCCTGCCACTCACTCCGTCCTAGGAGGTACCAGTTTGACTAGAAGGGTGCTGAAGGATCTCCGCTATCACTGGGAGAGGTGATGCACGAACCTGGCCCTTCAGCATCCGTTGCTCGTTCTGGTGTTGCCCCTTTCACATACTTTTGCGTTCTTCCTCTACAATTGTACCATTCTTCTATAGAAAGGCACAGAATGATTCAGAAAGTCAGGGGCTGTGTGCTGACCCCCACTCTAACCTAATCCCTTCTTTTTTAAAAAATTAAAGATAAAGAAATAGCAATGAACAGTTTCAAAACAGATTAGTAGGACAGTTTCAATAATTAATACATTGCACATTGTTGTCTTCATAGTAGTTATTCATAGTACAAGATGCAGACATGATATCTTGTCTAAACACTGTTAGTACAAATCTTTCTTCTCATTGAACTAAGAGAAAGTAGTTGTGTATCTATCCTAACTAATTTGTATGTACAGATACACATATGTATTTTTCACTACATAATGGTCCTTCATTTATATCCCCCTTTTTTGTCAGAGATGGTTATTTCATTGCCATTCAAATATTGTAGGTGTGTGAATTCAGCAAAATAATTCAATATAGTCCAGGAGATCATAATAGTAATGGGCTATTACTATTCAGAAAGTCATAGGTCTGGCAATGTCAGAAGTTGTCGATTTGAGCCTTTTTATAGCTCAGCATATTAATGTGGCTTTGCTTTTTATACCTTGTGTTTATACTTTTCTGCCGGATGATTAAGACCATGATAAAGCAAGACCTATATAACAAAAAATGTAACATTTGTATCTGACAAGGTCGGGCAAGTCCCCTCAGGATTTACTCTGAAAATATGGTAATAATATCATTAAGCTTCTCTTCTGGAGGTTTAACAAAAGTCTGCAGACCAAAAAATTAGAAAAACGGAAGGCCTACAGGATAGTCAACATTTTGGCTCTAGCCTCTCAAGATCAGTAAAGACTCAGGACATAGGAGAACCTGTACTGTAACATCCTGTAACTCAGTGGTGTCCCTAATTTTCAGATCAAGGAGATTATCAGGCCACAGAGGAAACTGATAAACAATGTAGAGTCACATGGAGAGAAAACATTCTCTTAGGCTTTCTCAAAAGGAAATTGGTCAAGCAATGGTCATGACTCATACAGATGTCTGACACTGACAAAAGATCTATCCTCTTCTTTCAGCATAAGACTTGTTTGGTTTTAGGCAAAGTGAAAATTGCACTCTAGAATCCTCCTTCCATCCTTCCTTATCCTGCTCCTGCAGCTTTCCCCTGGGGCATCTCCTCAATAAGTCTCCTGATCTTGTCCCAGGTCTGTTTGGGGCACCAAGCCCCTAAGACTTGAATCATCCCTTCTTTGCTGGCCCCATGCCTGGTGATGGTGATGAAGAAATGACAAAGGAACATGACAGACCTTGTGTGCTTGAGAAGGTCATGGATGAGAGTAGAGACAACTGGGAGAGCAGACTTCTTCAGGAGCTGAGAGGTGGGCATGAAGAGAAGGGGCTGCTAGCCCATCAGGAGACGCATTGGTGGCCCCATCCTCGCCAGGGCCTGTCTTATCTCAGCGCAGGTGAACATCACAGCCCTGTCTCCCTGCAGAAGTCTAACCTCGGAGATGTGGGGTGGCTGAGTCAGGACATTTGTTCATTTAATAAACTAACAGCAAGGGCCTCCTGTGGTGCAGGGGCTGGGCTGGACACTTGGAAATGATGGCCAGCAATGACAGTGACCCTGCATCCATGGCAAGATTTTGTGGAGGACAAAAACAAAATAAACATTTGCTCCTCTTTATCTTTAGTGGGCCAATTCTAGTCCCTTTCTGGAGATCTGAAGATGCTTGGTTCCCTTATGTGAAATGGTGCAGTATTCCCTTACAACCTGTGCGTCCTCCCATATACTTCAGATCATCTCTAGATCATTTATAACACCTGATACAATGAGAATTCTCTATAAATAGTTCTTATACAATATTATTTGAAGAATAATGACCAACAAATCTACAGAGTTCATTACAGGCACATTTTTTCACCAAATATTTTCTATGCATGGGTGGTTGAATCTGAAGATGCAGCACTTGCAGATACAGAAAGCTGCCTCAGTAGATAACAGATATGGACATGTATAGTGGGCATATAATTCTAAACTGTGATATGGGCTATGAAGATGGGAAGGCTGCCATGAGACTCCTTGATAGGGAATGGCTTCAAGAAGTGGTATTCACCCTCAGGTGAAATAAATGGGCTGGAGCCTCATCCAGAAGAGACCATGGAAGGCAGATGTGCAGGGCCCAGGACGGAGGAGCCAAGGCATCTGGGAAGCTCAGGACAGCAGGCGCACAGAGGAGCTTGATGGGGAAATGCCAGAGGTGCGGATGGAGCCAGGTCTCGCCTTGCCCTGATGCCTTGGCTTTGTCGCTTTGCTCTTAACTCTGAGAATCATGGAACCTGTCAGATAGACCTGGCCACCCTGGAAGAGGCCAGATCCCAAGCTCGGCAGCATTTCACGCCATTGAGGACTAGGTATAGGCCAGGCCCCTGTGTGGGAAGGAGGGTCTAAGGTTGCCTCTGATCTGGCCGGTCCTGCTGGTCCATCTCATGTGGGCTTCCGAAAAGAGGTCAGTAGATGCCAGGTGCCCCAACACCCCTAGAACTATTCTCAAACTTGAGTACAAAACAGTCCAGTGGGTTTCTGGGAGCAACTCGGAGTGTGCTGGTGAAGCAGCACTGCGAGAACCGTCACTCATCCTGTTTAGCACTGCCCCAGGGAGACGGCCCCACTTGAGGCTTTCCTTTGGACCAAGCTGTGTCCTGGAGTCTAGGAGTATCCCAAGGGGAAGGAAGGTCTCTTTTGGAATATCACTCAGGCTGAGCAGAAGTACAGAGCAGTGCAGGCAGGCAGCCAAGGAAATGAACCCTGACGGATGCCATGCTGTGGGCGGCTTGCCATGCCAGCATCAGATGGCGCCAGAAGCCTCCTCCTCCCTTGTCCCCTGCAGTCCTGCCAGGTTATCCTCTGGTGCCTGGGAAAATAGACAGACAGCTGACCAGAGTACTCCTGGGAGCAGACTGCCAGCCTGAGCTCAGGAAACCTTTTTGATGTTTTGATTGTTCGGGGCAAATAGTCAATCTGTTCAAGAGATAAGTATCTTTTCAAGAGGCAGATGAAGGCTTTGGTGGATGATCCCTTCCAAACACTTCAAGACCCTTGGTCAACAGTCCTGCATGGGGCCAGAGCCTGAGGGTGTGAGAAGAGAGATAGCAGATGGCTGTGTCAACAGCAGCAGCCACTTGTAAAGTGGCAGGGCGCAGCCCTCCTGCCCAGACTGGGTTTCTTTACAAAGCAAGTGTGCTCTGTTAGTAGATTACACAGCTAGAGGGCCAAGCTCAGAAATCACATGCCGTCCAGCTACTAAACAGTCAGGCCAATACAGAGCCTGTAATAAGTCCCTGGTGCTCAAACTATAATTACATAGCTGCTGCTCTAGTCACACTGCGAGGAAAGGTTGTATGTTGATAGCTGTGCAAACAGAGTTCCCTCTAAGTGCCTGTTTGCCCAGGTTCTCTGTTTGCCTAGCTCGCCCCTCTATTTTTGTAGTAGGTGATTCTCTGAAATGTAAATGTAATTTGAGTACACTTGAAGCAGCCCGTGGCAGCTTGGCAAATATCATAATTAATTGATTTTTTTTCTACAGGTCACTGTTATTTGCAGATTCTGTAATTGTGAGTTTAACTGCTTGTGAAAACTCTGCAACCTCAGCTTGGTACTCGCACAGCACTTCACATCGTTTGCAGACATACAATGGTCGGCACAATTGGAGCCCTGTGATGCAGCATTCGTGACTGAGGCTGAACAGTGAGATGCTTGCTGCCTTCTTGTTTCATCTGCTATACTGTATTTTTTTTTGGGACCAAACCCAGGACCTTCCACTTGCCAGGCAGGCACTTATGCTGCTGAGCTATATAGTACATCTGCTATACTGTACATGAGTGTTCTTTCTTTTCACAGCCTCTTTTAGGACACTTTTGTGCTTTTTTTGTTGGTGATGTTACTATTTAAAATGGCTGCTGTATTTAGTGTCACAGAGCTGACCAGAGTTTTTAAGCACAAAGAGGCTATGCTATGTCTTGAGAAAATGCATGAATTAGATAAACTTTTCTCAGGCATGAGATCAGTGATGTTGGCCACATTCAGTGTTAGTGAGTGTGTGGTCACTGACTCCCCAACACCCTGTTACCATCCTTCAAGGGAAGCAACTGCCTGGAAAGTTCAGGTAGGTTAGACATCATCTTCAGGTCTAGGTTTGGTCCCCGAATGCTATAAGGTTATCCCTCCTGACCCATGACTGTGTTCAGAATCAGTGTGATAGGTAGCTGAGTAAGGCAGAAATATTCTAGGCAGTTAGATAGTGCTGGGTCCTTGAGGGAGTCAGGGCAAAGATGGAAATGCATCACAACTGGCTGGAAACGTATCTCAAGGAGGTCAGGCCTCAGTATAGAGTCAAAGGGACCAGGCCTGAGACGAGTGGCAGCACCTGGCCTAATGAGGCCTACACACACACTGGTGGGTGGGTGATTGGGGTCCTCAGCCTCATCCAAAGAAGATTTCTTTGCTTCTTCCATGTGCACTTGCGATGTGCCTTCCTCAGATCAATATTACCTAAGTGGCTACTTACAATCTTAGTTGTTTGGTCCTAGTTGTAACTGATGTGATTGTGCCATATGAAACTTACCCTGCAAGCACGGTGCTTGGCAATTCGTTTGGGGCCCCTCCTGCCTCTCAGGAGCTATTTTTCTCTCTTAAAAATATTTTCTACTCTTAACCTCCTTCTGCTTGTACTTCATTCTTCAATTTTGGGGACATGAACACGGCATATTGAACAGCTAGCCGGATTGGGAGTTATATTTCCCTTGCATTGTATTTGGAGGTCTTAATAGCCTTTCCTACGTCTCCAAGATAATGCTTTAAGTCAGTCCAGAGTAAAGTTTAAGTCAGGCTCCCCTGTGGTAGAGTTGCCAAAGAAACAGCAACAAAGTCTAGCATGCCCCACTCAATATGAATTTCATGAGAACAACAAATAGCTTCACATAAACAACAAATGCATTTATATAACTAATATTTTCACAAAAATTCAAATTTCATTGGGCTTTCAGTTCTTTATATTTACTGTTGTTATTAACTGTGTTTTTGTTTATTTCCCATTCAAGAGGCTTATTAAGGAAGTGCTTCCAGGGCAAGGCTGAGGAGAAATCGGGGAAGCCAGCCACACACAATTTCAGGCAAGGTGTTGAGGGTGATAGATGTGGAAGGTAGCTGGTTCTGTAAAGCGGGCTTCTAAGCGGGGTAAGGACAAAGGCACAAGACTGGTCAGAGTGATCTGAGGGCAAGTGGGTGGAGCGTCTACAGTATCAGCTCTAGAGCTTCATCAGCCGGGAAAGAGGCTGGGAAACTGGCTGGGACCTATGCCGCATTTTCTTCCACAGCCATCCTGAACCTGAAAGAGAAGCAACTAGAGCAGGGTGCAGTGTTCCTCAAAACTCACATCTGCCCGAATCTCAGATGGTGATCTGACTGGGTGTGGCATTTGTGTCCCCTGAGCTTCCTATGTTGAAACCCTAATTCTCCAGTGCCAGGGTGCTAGGAAGCAGCGGCCACCCTTTGGGTAGCGATGAGGTCCTGAAGACGGAACCCTCGTGATGATGCTACTGTAGTCATCAGAAGAGCCCAGCAGGCTCGCCCAGTTCTTTTTCCCCATCATGTGAAGATAGATGTCTCTATTAACTAGGACAAAGGCCTTCATCAAGAGCCCAACAACAGGAGCTGGGAAGAGAACTCGGTGGTCTAAGCACCTGACTGGCGAGCGCAAGGACCCAAGTTCTATCCCTGGTACTTCATGAAACCGGGCGTGGTGGTGCACACCTGTAATCCCAGCACTGGGGAGGCTGCGACAGGAAGATCACTATGACTCTGAAGTATAGAGTGAAGCCGGGCGTGGTGGCGCACGCCTGTAATCCCAGCACTCGGGAGGCTGAGGCAGGAGGATTGTTATGAGTTCGAGACCAGCCTGAGCTACAAAGTGAGCTTAAGGCCAGCCTGAACTGCATAGTGAGACCCTGTCTCAAAAAGACAAAAAAAAAAAAAAAAAAAAAAAAAAAAAAAAAAAAAA
>PVKA01020746.1:0-39852 GCA_004027165.1 Ctenomys sociabilis
CTCCCTTTCTCTCTTTTTTCCTTTCTATGTATTTAGTACAGGGTCTACAGGGTCTCACTATACAGACTGCACCCACAGTGATCCTCCTGTTTTCAGCCTCCCACGTGCCACCACACCCAGTCTCAATCACTGTGTCCCCCCCAACACACAATGAACCTGGGATCAAACAATAATATCTTTTTGAGACAGGGTTTCACTTTGTAGTTAGTCCAGGTTGCCTTTGAGCTAAGTACCTGTATTAGTTACTCTTCTTTTGTTACTGGGACAAATATCCAACACTCAAAATGAGGGAAGGAAAGGTTTATTTAGCTCACAGTTGCTAGAGGTTTCAAGACACTGGAGGAGAGGCTGAGGCACTGCCCTGTCTAGGCCTTCCTGAGAAAGCACAGGTAAGCCAGTTTAATGATTTGTGCCTTTCTGGCCCCACCCGAAGGGCCTGCCCTGGTTCTCTGGGCTGGTTCCTCCAGCTGTGTCTGCCCCATAATTTACATGAGGCTTTAGGGGACAACTAGACACAAGCCATAACAGTATCCCAGGCTGGCTGGGGCTCCCCATATCTCAGCCTCTCCACTGCTGGGACCACAGGTGTGCACCACCATACCCATCCTGGAATATACTAATTTATTTGGTATAGGGTCTACAGGATCTCACTATACACATTGGACTTGTAGTGATCCTCATGTTTTCAGCCTTCCAAGTGCTGGGATTACAGGTGCGTGGCACCACACCCAGTCTCGATCACTGTCTCAGTGCTTCCCTGGGGTAGAGCTGGGCCTGCATGCTAGGGATTGAACCAGGTCCCGCCCTAAGCAGGCTCTTAAGTCCACTGAGCTATCTGGCTGGCCTCCGCCTAAAGTATATTTTTTGAGAGAAAAAAGTGTAAATTTCCATTAAGCAAATTATAAGGCAAACATAATTATAACTGTTGGGCTATGGATTATAATAGCCTGTAATCTCAGCTACCCCCGAAGCTGAAGCAAGATGTGGCAAATTCCCCACTGGCTTGGGCAAATTAGGGAGAATGTACCTCAATATTAAAAATAATAAAAAGGTCTGATATTGCTACCTCAGTACTCCTCGGATCCAATCTCTAGTACTGAAAAATAATATGTAAGGTCACCTTAAAAAGAAGGTATATATATATTACACTCAGTATTGCCTTAAAGAAGCCTCTTCACCATTTAGAGTTAACTGCATACCTAAATAAAGTTTGGGAGTTAGGGTGAGTCTAATGGAAACTTACAGAGAGGGAGTCTTCAGAGCAAGCTGAACCTTCCTGCCTTCAGCATTTACTGAACCATATAGTCCTAGGATCGCTGAGAAGGTTCCTGCCTTTTACCACTTTCAACATCTAGAGAGAAAAATCAAGGCTGAAGCACTCGCTCATTGAGAAGAGCAGGGCTAAGATTCAAATCCACCATAAATCCCTTCACTGAAAATGCGCCTTGGCTCCATTCAGCTTATTCACTTGGCTTATACCTTTTGTACTGAAGGCATTCTGCCAGAGCCAGTGTGGGCTGTATGATGAGTCAGACATTTGTGTAGTTATGTTCTAGCCAGCACCCTACATAAACCTGAATACATTTATTTGCTGAACTGCAATTTTTATTTTTTAATGATTTATTTATTTATTTATTTTTATTTGTGTATTTGCTACAGAGTTGGGATATGCAGCTCGGACTCCTAGTGATCCCCCTGTCTCAGACTCCCCAGCGCTGGGATTACAGGTGTGTGCCACCACACCTGGATGGCACTTGGTATAGGGGATCAGCTAGGGGCCTAGAGCTTGCCAGACAGGGGCTTAGCCCCCTGAGCTATTTCCCCAGCCCCCCTGCATTTTTTTTTCATTATTCAGGAAGAATTTTTATTGTCATGTTTCTTTTTTTTAATTTTTTTTTATTTTATTGAAGTACAAATATCAGTCAGACAGTTTCAAGACACCTTAACAAGACAGATTCGATAAATTAATACATTGCAAACTGTTTTCATAATGTTTTGGTATCGTACAAGGTGCATACATGGTATTATATTTACAGATATTATTTTAGCAAATTGCTTTTTTTTGCTTTTTTCTATTTTTTTGGTGCAGGGTCTCACTATGCATGCAGCCCACATTCATAGTGATCTTGCTTTTTGCCTCCCATGTTCTGGGATTACAGGCGCGCGCCACCACGCCCGGATTGCATCGCCGGCTCAGCGCACCCGAAGGCGGGGCCGGCGCGGCTTGGGGAATCAAGGATCGAACACTGGTCCCTGCGCTTACCTAAGCAAGCGCTTAGTCCGCTGAGCTATACCGCCGGCCCCTTTTTTTTTTTTTTTTGTATTTTAGGGAAGGGTCTACAGGGTGTTCAGAGTCTCACTGTTAGATCGGACTCGAGGTGATGGGCCTGTTTTTAGGTTCCCACGAGCTGGGATTACAGGCACGCATCACAGGCCCAGTCTCAGCTGCAGTCTCAGCTGGCCCCAGGAGCAGGACCTAGGATCAAACTCCAGGCCTCTGCTTACAGGCTCTTTAATCCCCTGAGCTATTTGACCAGCCCTCCTGAGCTGCAATTTTTAACTCAGTGAAAGGAAGCAATTGTTAACAAAACAAGAAGGCAGTCTCTTAGAAAGCAACACACAGAGAATAGCTAAATTGGCTTTCCACTCTCAAACTCTCTTGGAGACCTTTTCAGAAAGTTAGCATCAGGCAAACTGGAAGGGGACTCTTGGTGGTTGAATTTTAGTGCTAGAATTTGAGCACATAAGAATCAAAAGCCACTGTCCTACTTTTCTAGATGATAGACATGCAAAGAATTTAAGTGTAGAGCTGATAGAACATTATCAGCTAGGGTTCACTAGAAGAAGAGACTTAATTTTACAAAATATCTATCTGTATCTACAATATACCTTCAGACCTAGGGAGCGCAAGAATGTACAGGATTGGCTGCTCAGGAGAGGGTGAGGTCACAGTCAAAAGTTCAGTGCCTGGAGCTTGCAGCGGAGCTGGTCAGTCCAGGCCAGAATGCCTGAGGCCAACGCTGGAGACTGAAGGGCACCTAGAGAGGCAGTGGCCTGGGCTGGAACTCCAGAGAGGAAGCAAAAGGGAGACTTGTTTTTCTTTGACCCGCTGGTGAGGTAAGTGGTGTTGGGGATTAAACCGTGGTCCTTGAACTTGCCTAAGCTTGTCTAAGCAGGAGCTTTAGACTGCTGAGCTAGTTATCTTGCTGGCCCTAGGGCCTCGTTTTTCTTTCCCTTGTCGCTGTGCACTTTAGTCTGGTCTTGAACTCACTCTATAGCCTAAGCTGATCGTGACCTTGCAGCCATCCCCGACTCGGCCTCCAGAACGCTGGGATTACAGGCCTGGGAGATCCTCCTGGTTTTTTCCTCTTTCAATTCCATCCCAGCTACCAGCCTTTGTGCTTAGTGCCACTCACACCCAGGGAGGTCTTTCCTCTTCAGTGAATCAACTATCCGGACACATCCAGAAGTGTGCTCCACTAAACCTGCTCAGCATTTGTTTATTCAGTTCAACTCCACAACTGACAAACTAAGCAAGGAGAAAGAAAAAAAGTTCTATTTCAGATTTTAGCCGCTTCAACACTAAACTATGAGACAGGCACGTTATACAGAGAAGACACATCCGACCTATTGAGAGTGTCAGCTGTAATGCTAATTTCAGTGACACTTTTGAACGAGCCCGTTTTAACGCTGGAGAAACGTGACTGAGTCCTTGGCTGTATTATTGTAACTTCTCCGACTGCAGATCTCTATATTTTTTCCTTCAAAAACGCAGAAGCCTTGAGAAAAGCTCGTTCAGGACCGGGCAGGAAAACCCTAGAGAGGATGCCAAGGAGAAGCCGCCATGCAGTGCCGCATCTCCCCGCGCACGTGACAGCGGTGCAACCCGCACCTCGGCGCTCCAGAGTCTGGGAGGGCTCTAAAGCTCTCTGGAGCCGTCCCTGGTGACGTCAGGAGCGCGATTCCGCGCAGTGACCAATCAGGAGCCTGGACTCCGGGGAAGCCCCGGGCGGCGGCGAGGGCTGTGCGCCTGCGCGAGGGCTCCGCGTGGCTATATAAACATGGCTGGCGGGGCGGCGCATCCCGGCCCTGCCGCGAGCGCGAGGGGCTCTGCGGACGCTTTCCGCCGGTCGGTTTGAAGTTTCTGGCGGGGACGCCGCGGCGCTGAGTTGGGTTTGGAGGCAGGGACTGAGGCGCCGCGATTGCGAATTGCGCCGTGGCCGGACCGAGAGGCGCGGGCTGAGGCGGCGCACGTGCGGGCGCCCTGCGGGTGGAGTAGCCGGCGCCCCAGCTAGCGCGCGCGGGCGAAACTCCGGGACGCCGTGACGCCGCCGCGGGCTCCGCGCCGGTCCTCAGCGATGCGGTGGAGCCGGATCTGCGCTGGAGACGGCCGCCGCTCGCCAAGCCCCTCCTGGCCTCTGCGTGCGCGTCCGCAGCTCCGCGGCTGCCGCTGAGACCGGGAATGCCCGCCGGCCTCAGGGAGCCGGCTGGCGCCGCCCCGCCCGCGGTCGTGAGCGCCTCGGGGGCCGTGACCCTGGTCCCCGCCGCGGCGCCGCCCGTCCGCGCGGAGGGCACCCCGCTGGCCCGGGGCGCCGTGACTAAGGCGCCCGGCAGCGTCTGCGTGCAGTCCACGGCGCCCCAGCCACCGCGGGCCCCCGTGGGGACCCTGGTAACCAAAGTGGCTCCAGTTAGTGCTCTTCCTAAACTGGGCGGCGGCCCCAGGCTGTCCGCTCCCCAGATCGTTACCGTGAAAGCCCCTAACACCGCGACGATCCAGTTGCCTGCTAATCTACAGCTTTCACCAGGTATGTTGGTCACCACTTCCAGCTCTTGCGTTTGCCCGTCCTGGGGTCACCCTGGAGACGCTGTGCACCCCAGATTGCTTCTTGCTCGAGGAAAAAAAAAAACCTCAGAAAACAGAAAAACAAAACAAATCAAAACTGCGAGCCAAGAGAACCGTTCTTAATTGTGACTTCTCTGTGAATGCACGGGAAGCAGCCCGGTGGGTACCCATTTGGCTTGGCAACTAATCCATCCTCTGTATGTCAGGACATTTCCTATTTATTGAAGGAATCTTTTCACCTGAGAAGACAAGTCACTTTGGAGAAAGTGGCACAGTGAAAGCTTGGAGCTGCATATTCAGGAGGGCTCTTGAGGCACTGGCATCTAGGCACAAGGTAGCTTGTTAATTTGCCTGGGGTTAAAGGACTGGTTTATAATTCTGCACGCCCAGATTAAAATTTTAAAGTGTCTTTGGGGCTGGGCGTGGTGATTTACACCGGTAATCCCAACACTAGCCTGGCCTGAACCCGGAGGATCACTGTGAGTTCTAGAGTCCGGACTACATAATGAGACCCTTGTCTAAAAAAAAAAAAAAAGTCCTTGAAAAGTTCTGGTGTGTTAAGAATGAAAGAGAATTTTAAATTTGAGTAAGCCTTAAGAGATTTGCAGCCTTTAGTATCAGAAACAAGTGCTGCTTCTTGCATTCTTCAAATGTTCAGTGGTTATAACTTCCAGGAAACAAGTGGCACAGTTGACACCATGCAATTACATTTGTAGCAATGTGTGAACGTTCTGTTAATGAGTCTTTAATTTTTTAATCCTAGGGCTATTGGGCTGTTTCTCATGATTTACACAGAGGCTTTGCCATAATTTACATGTGGTAAACATGCTAAGTGAAATTTGGATGTCTTTCTTCAACTGAAACATTGTTGAAAATTGTCTTCCATAGATTTTGCTTAGCAAAAATTGGAAGTCTGATCTCTGAAAATCTGAGCCAAGGAAACCTTTTGTAGTTTTGGCTTGGATGATAAAGAAGTGACTTCAGGGACTGTTTTGTGGCTAATGCTGTATTTGATCAGGAACATTGTGGGCTGATTGTATTCTGCACTTTGAATGGAATCCTGCTTCAGTTCTGTGTGGTACCAGGACTGTAACACTGCCGGTTTTTGTAAATTATCCTGTGTATTCTCACAAGCAGTGCTAAGTGTATTTGAATTCAGTTACCTCTATTTTCTTTTTTTTTTTTTTAGTTATTAATTTTATTGAGAAATAGCAATGAGACAGTTTCAAAACAGGTTAATAATGACAGTTTCAATAATTAATACACTGCATATTGTTGTTTTCCTAGTGCAAATGAAGACATGATATCCTGTCCAAACACTATTAGTACAAGTCTTTCTTCTCATTCCTCTCTAGTAACTTGAGTTTTTTGGGAAACATTTATTTATTTATATTATTTATTTATTTTTTTGAGGTTGTGAGCAGAATAGATTTATTGAGGGAAAGAAAGCTCCTGTCTGAGAGAGGGACAGAAGGGGGGCGGGCCCGAGTGATAGTTCCCCCTTGGGAAACATTTAAATAAAAGAAATATTAAGGCATAAAGTCCTGAGTGAAAAGTTGCTGGTACATTGGAACAGAGCACTTACTGAAAAGTTACCAGGGTAGGAACTTTTAATGGAATGTGCTCTTTTATTTATTCATTGATTACAATAGACAGCTAGCAAATGAGGAGAGAAATAACTTGCCCAGTGCCCCACAGCTCCTAAGAATCAGGCAGAAAGATTTGAATCCAAGTCTGCTAAGCTCTGCTTTTTCCACAGCACTATACTTATTGCATGTATTTGTACAGTATCCCTTATGGAATATTGATGCTGAAAGATGAGTTAGAGCTTTAGAGCCTCATCTTTCATTTTATACCTCCAGAAACCAAAACTGACCTTTGCTTGAGCTAAATACCAACTTACTGAGACCTCACCCTAGGTGTGTTTCTAACATGACACTAACGTATTTTGTGCTGTTCATCACACACCAGACAACAGATAAAGGTGTTTTAGTAGTTAGTTGCAGAGGAAGTTGAAATTACTTTAAGTAATTACTTGAGATCTGGTTTTGGGAATATTGGGTGATATGTGGCAGAAAAGCCAAAAATGGAAGAATGCAGTTGAAATATGAGTCCAACTTAGGTTATGAGTCCTGTACTTTTTTTTTCTTTTGAGTGCTACAGAGTATTATTCAAGGATCTGTCAATTCTTTGTACGTCTGAAGTATTTGATTCTCTTCAGATTTTTCCCTGAACAGAACTGGTTCTAAAAAAAAAAACAAACAAAACTTACTACAGATTTTTTCTAGGAACCAGGAGTGGACTTAAAAAGTGCAGGTGTTTGTGGGTCGGCATTGTGAGCATATGAACATGTTTTGATGATCTTTCCTCTGTCTTCTTTTGTCAATGTATGGAATTTTACGCTGAACTGTCCCTTCCGGTTTTGGTATCATCTAGCGCTTGTTTGAGAGCCATGATCGAAGATCCAAGTTGCTTTTTATTTATTTATAAAGATTTTAAAAACAGCTTCTATTCATTTTATTTATGTATTTGGAACAGGGTCTTGCTGTGCAGCTCAGACTCCAGCGATCATCCTTCCTCAGCCTCCCCAGCACTGCGATTACAGGTGTGTGCCACCACACCTGGTTTTGGTAGTCAGCACCATGAAGCCAGGGCTCCAAGCCTGGCACAGCATGCAATACCAGGGATTGAACCCGGGCCTTGTGCTTGCCAGGCAGGACCACACACCGCTGAACTATCCCCTCAGCTCCAAGTTTCTTTTTCTAGATGATATACTGATATATCTATACAATAGTCACACTATGTGGAAGTCTGTGAAAGTTGCTTGAGAAGCAGTCAAGAAGCATCTTCATGCCCAGTCGGAACATTAAGGGTTGCATTGTTCTTACATGCCCAACTTGAGCCCTTCGTTTCCACTCTAGTTGTGTGGAAAGTATGCAGTAGCGCACAGGTTCCACACCATAGACAGACCCATGTTGCTGACATGAAAGGCTGCTCCGCAGGGCCCACCCCAGCTGTCTGCTCAAGGGCTCCAGAGGCTGTGGAGTCAGCCAACAGGAGGGCATCACAACACCTTCTCTCCGCAAGGTCTGTCTCAGCAGGAAGTGCTGGCAGTGCTTTTTATACTTTTGCTACTTCCCTTCTAAGTTGTACAGCTGAAGAGAGTGGCGCACAAGGGCTGCAGCCCTACACCACACTGGTGGTGGACCGTTGGGAGACCCAGTGTCTAAAGGGCACTCCAACCATGCTAGTGCATCACAAAGTGCCAGTGTCACATTTAAACCTGAATATCTGGTGCTTGGTTGCTGGAGTTTCTTAGTTCCCATGTGACATGTGAGGGGCACACATGTCATAGGTTCACCACCATTGCACAGTATTGTGAGGGCCGTGGCACTTAGCATTTTGTTGAGTTTTGATTTCATTGCTTATTCTGCTCAAATGCAGTATATACTTACATTAAAAACAAGATACTGATGGCAAGTGCAAGGGCCTGAGTTCAATCCTGGGTTCTGCCAAAAACAAAGAAAAAAAAAACCAAGATACTGAAATGCAATTCCCACGTCACCAGAATATTACTACTAACAATTTTATTGTGTCTTTTTAATGTTAGTACCTATTTTTCAAATGCAAAGTAGTCCAGTGCATTACTATGCTTTTGTTTTTTGATTGGGTCTCTCTTCATAGCATTGATAATTTTGCGTTACTCTCTTCTGTTACAAAGTATGGTATAAATATCTTTGAATGTATGCTTCTGTGCTTTATAAATATATTTTATTATAGGATAAATCACTACAAGTGACATCATTGATTCAAATGGCAATATTTCAGTAGGCATTGCCTAATTTTACTCCCAAAATGTTGTTTAAATACATAATTAACCAAATTCTTAATTTTAAAAGCTACCCATGAGCTCTAAGAAGTCATTTTTGTACTTAATTAATGATAAGGATAGATGACCCTTATAAGTCAGAAGGGAATATTGACTTTGACTATAAAGAAATGAAGATTGAATAGTAACACTGTTATATGGATTTAAATAACTCTGTTTGGCTTGTGTCTTTAGATGTCTCCTCAACCCCTCATGTGGTCACAGATGGAGTTTTTTCAGAGGTAGCTGAATCTAGAATATGTGATTGATTTATGGTGCCTGGATCAAGGGTTCAAGGATTACGGGAGGGTGATTAGTAAATCATTCCACTGGTGGGTTTGGCACCACCCTAATCACTTGTAGCCTGGATACAGTATAAGGGATGGAAAGAAGACTGGCTTGCTGCGTGCTGTTTTTGCGGTCTTTTGCCAAGCAACAAGAATTATTCTCCTCAGCAAAACCATCCTGCCTCAGAACAAGCCTATTGTGGAATGAAATTTATATGAAGTGGGAACTACATAACCCTTTCCTCTTCTAACTTTGTGTGTCTGGGTATTTTGTCTCTGCAGTGAGAGAATAGTAACTGAGACAATACTAAGAGGGCTGTCTTTATTTAAAGTCTTCTGAGTAGATGATACTATAGTATCCTGGAAACTTTAGTCTAGGACCATAGAGTAAAGACCAGTTGGTGTTTTTAGCACTTTTGTAGGTAATGAGGAACTTGGATGCTTAGCCTTTTGTGACCAGTGGTAGAATGTAACAGTGAAGAAACTTAACCCTGGAGTCAACTGACCTAGATTTGAATCCCAAATCCACCACTTAATAGCTTTATGGTATTGGGTAAGTCTATTAACTTCATTTTTCATGTCATTTTTTTTTAAACCTCAAAAAAGTGGCTCGTGGGTCCGTGACATAGCTCAGCAGACTAAGGCATGCTTAGGCAAGCACAGGCACCGGGATTTGATTCCTGGCACCAGATGTGAGAACAGCCCCACCTGTGGCATGCTAAGCAAGCCACAGAGTTAGGGCATGCTGGTGCATGCCTGTAATCCCAGTGCTGGGGAGGCTGAAAACAGGAGGATCACTACAAGTCTGAGCTGTGTAGTGAGAACCTGTACCAAATTAAAAAAACAAGGGCTGGGGAAATGGCTTAGTGGAATAAGCGCTTCCTTGGCAAGCATAAGGGCCTGAGTTCAATCCCCGCTTCCACACAAAACATGGCTGATAAATTCTTCCTGGAAATATTGTAAGAATTTAGTAAAGTAGGTGCAAGGCCTGGATATTACAGAACTATGGGGAACTATGTGGGATACAATGTAATACACCAGTAAAGTCCTGAATATTTAAGGAACCTGTTGTAGTAGTTGGCTCTTGTACTGTACTTGGTGCTTGCTGTTTATCTAATGTATATTTTGGCATCTGCTGCATTCTCAGCAGTCCAAAATAACATAAATGCCTATCTATCCTCACTTTGAAGGGGATTAGAAAAATTTTGTTTTAGAAAATTTGGGAAAAACAATTTGTTCTCCAAAATGTTTCGAGTGTGCTTTTATCTTTTTAAAAAGTTTGACAGCTTCACTGAGATGTAATTTTTGCTTTTTAAAAAAGGAACCCCAGGGCCGGGGAGATTGCTCAGTAGAATAAGCGCTCCCTTGGCAAGCACAAGGGTCTGAGTTCAATTCCCGGTTCCGCCAAAAAAAAGAAAAAAGAATTAAAAAATGAACCCATTATAGTGAGTATTGAAAAAAATGATAAAGTTAAAGCCACAAGCTTTTAGTCTGTTTGCAATAAAAATGTATGCATACATCTTCTCTTTTTATGTAATTAGAATTCTGTGATCATTTTCATGTCTAGTTTTTAACCAGTATATAGTGACAATTTTCTGTTAAAAACTCAAAAATTTACTTTTTAATGGCTACATAATCTATCAATGATTTCCCTGTAGTGTAAGTTTCTTGTGCTTTTTAGATTTTATAATATGACTTAGAAGCAAGAGTAAACCAAGTGTTCCTCTATTTAGATTGTGATGTGTTTCTTTATTATTTGTTGTAACAGTAAAATTTACAATTTCTAGATCAAAGAAATATGAAAACTTTGCTATTAGTATATTTTATTTTTTAATTAATAAGTGTTTTGCAAACTATATGATGGGTTCTATGCTAAATGCCATGGGTCTGATAGTAAATGAGGTAGACAGAATTCCCCTTCTGGAAATCTAATAGATTTTCTAAATCTCTGTATGTTAATCTGAGCTGAATTTTACTCTATCAGTCTTAGTTTTTTTTTTTTAATACAATATATGCTCATATAAAGTCAAAAGCAAATGTAGAAAGTAAAAAGAAGGTAAAAATCACCTGACAGATTAAGGGTCTACTTAAAATATTAACTTAAATAGTTTTTGGCAAATCAGCTCAAATGGCCAGAAGTATTGAACCTTCCTGCATGTGTTCGCCAACCATTTGTACTTAATCTTCTGTGAAGGATCTCTTCATTTCATGTCCCTCTTCTTGACTGGGATTTTTTAACTCTTGGTGGTCAACATTTTTTTTATACATTCTAAATATTAGTCCTCATCTAAGGAAACTTTCCAGTACAGAAACTTTTAAATCTGATAGAACTCATTTCTTCTTGTTTTTTATTTAATTTATTGGCTGGCTCTGCCCACTCTGAAGGCGGGGCTGGTGTAGCATGTGGTGCTAGGAATCAAACAGTGGTCCCCTCTCCTGCCCAAGCTTGCCTAAGACTTTAGACTGCTGAGCTATCTTGCCGGCCCATAACCACATCTGTTAAATTTTTAAAAAAACGTATTTTAGTTCAGAGTCTACAGGGTCTCACTAGATAGATTGGACTCTTGAGTGCTCCTTCTGTTTTCAGCCTCCCAAGCACTGGGATTATGGGCACATGCCACCATGGCCAGTCTCAATTGCTGTCTCAGCAGGTCCCAGGATTGGGGGCGGGCACGGCTTGTACACTCTGAGTAAACATGCTTTAGTCCACTGAGCTATCTGGCTGGCCCTATAACCCTGTTTCTTGATTCTTGCTGTTATTTGCTTAATTGAGTATCTGTTCAGAAAAACTTTCTCTATTCCTGTGTATTCAAGTGTTTTACCTGTTTTATTTTCCAGTAAGTTTAATATTTTTGTTTTAATGCTTACCTCTTGATCCATTTTGATTTCAATTCAGTACATAGTGCGAGCTATCGGTCCATTTTCAATCCTCTGCAAACAGATAATCAGTTTACCTACCACCACCCGCTGAATAGGCTTTTTTGCAGTGTGTTCTTTTTGGCCTGTTTGTCAAAGACTAAATAGCTGAGTATGTCTGTTCAGTCTTTTTCTAGTACCACACCATTTTTATCTCTATTGCTTTGTAGTATAACTTGAAATCTGGTATTGTGAGGCCTCCTGCTTTGCTCTTGTTGCCCAAAATTCCTTTTGTTATTCTGGGTCCCTTCTGGTTCCATATACATTTTAGAATTATTTTCTTTCGTTCTATAAAGTATGCAGATGGTATTTGAATTGGGACTGCATCGAATCTAGGAAACAGCTTTGGGAGTATGGCCATTTTGACAGTATCAGTTCTGCCTATTTCAGAGCAGAGAGGATTTCCATTGTCTCACGTCTTTAGTTTTCCTTTTCAAGGTGCTGTTGCTTTTTTTGTAGAGGTTTTTTGCTTCTTTGGTTGGGTTAGTTCCTAGATACTTCATTTTTCTTGATGCTACTATGAATAGTATTTTTTTAATTTTTTTTTTTGTCTTTTTGAGACAGGGTCTCACTATGCAGTTCAGGCTGGCCTCGAGCTCACTTTGTAGCTCAGGCTGGTCTCGAATTCGCAACAATCCTCCTGTCTCAGCCTCCCGAGTGCTGGGATTACAGGCATGCGCCATCATGCCCGGCTCTGTATTTTTTAAATTTTAATTCTCATTGAAACTGTTAGAGACCTCTGTAGTGGGTTTCTATCTCCTGCCCTTGTTACGGCACGTGGTGGGAAAGGAGAGAAAGATGAAGTGTAGACTGGGACAACCATTTACGCTCTAGGAATAGAAGGTTGTGAGGCATCCAGACCCTTGGTATTTATTCTTTACGTCTGAGTCAAGGATGCTGTGGGAACGACCGAGGGTGTTTTTGGGAACAGTAATGGTGACTACTTGGGTTAGGAAGATGAGAACGTTCTTACAGGATGAGATGGAACACAGAAAGAAATTGTAGTTTCCCCAGGTGTCTTATACTCTTGCCACAGCAGTCATTAGCCCTATGACTTCCAGTTGTGACCAGAAAAGAGCACAGAGTTTCAGTGTTCCAAGTGGGCCAAAAGGGCTGCACAAGGACAAGGTTGATGTCCCCTAGACTCAGTTTATTAATTCATTGTTCTCAGCAGTGAACACAGATGATAGTGATTTGCATAAGTTGATCTAGTATTCTGCTACTTTGCTGAAGTTGGTTAGTAATTATAAGAGTTTTTTGGTGGAGCTCTTTGGGTCTCCTTGGAGAGTATCATGTCATCTGCAGATAATGGTAACTTGAGTTCTCCATGTCTCACATGTTCTGCATGTGTCCATTTTGCTTCTTTTGCTTGATTGCACTGGTTAATGATTCAAGAGCTATGTTGAATGAAAGTGGTGATAGTGGGCATCCTTGGCTTTTTCCTAATTTTAGGGATAATAATGCTTTTATTTTTTTCCATGCCTAACATGGCTGTTGGTATGTCATAAATAAATTTTGACAAATTCAGATATGCCCCTTTCATACCTGTTTTCTTCAGAGATTTTAATCATGAAAGGGTGTTGGATTTTGTCAAAAGCCTTTTCTGCATCTACAGATATGATCATTTTTTTAAAAACTTTTTTTGGTGTGATATGTTAAATTTATTGACATACCACATAAGTTCAACCATCCTTGCATCTCTGAGATGGAATTTATTTGGCCGTGATATATGACATGAAATGCAAGGGCCCGAGCTCAATCCCCTGTTCTGCCAAAAAAAAAAAAAAGGTGTACAACATGACCTTTTCGATGATGTGTCACATTCCATCTGCTAATGTCTTGTTGAGGATTTTTGCATTATATTCATTAAGGAGAGTGGCCTATAGCAGTGAATGCAAGCCTTTGAGAGGCCTAGTGCCCAAACTGCATGCCAAAACTCACACGTGTATTACAGAGTGCCAACACTACAATTAAGCCTGAACACCGGGGTTTTAGTTTAGAAAAAACAGCTCACACATTAATATGTTTTATATTAAAGGAAAAACACAGTAACAAGCAGTTTTTCACTGAAAGGCGTAAGTTTTCATCTGGCTTGCTTTTGCACCATTTGTGTGACCTCTGCGCTGTGCGCCATCTGGTATTTTGTCAAACCTTGGCTCGTACTGCATTAGCGTTACAGCAACAGTTGTAGCCCTCAGGTCAAGTGTCAGTCTGTTTCTTGTTCAGATTTGATAGAATTCAAAGCCAAAATCAGCTGTTCACAAACATAATGGGACCCAAACTAAGTAAGAAAAGCAATCCCAAGTGCTTTCACTGGCTTGAAATTATTTGGCAGAGAATTCTACATGTTAAGGGTTTCATTTTTCAGAACTACTAACTGTCCTTTGTTACCCCTCCTGTCTGAAGGTTTGCAGGCAGGTCATAGAATTTATTTTTCTAGATAGTTTTCTTGAAAGTCTAGCTTCAGATTTCCAAAATTTAACCAGTGTAAATAAGAAAGATCAAGTTCTTCACATTTGGTTTTATCTGGAGAACTAGGAAATGGTCAGGGGTGTCTTTAGCTTAGAGAACTGTGAAAATCTATTATTAGAGGTCTTCCCTGCAGGTGCTAACATGTAAGAAAATTCCTTGTACAGTTCCTGATGATTGTAGGATTGTCTGCAAATGTTGCAGAATTTTCCAAATTCAGTTTTAGATTTGGAAAATATTTCAGCTGCTCATTTTCAAGATCTTGTTCAAAAACCTATAGTTTTCAGGCAAATGTTTTGATATCACAAAATATCTTTTCTGCTGTTTTCTCTACAGTTTATAGTCTTCTGTTCAGTAGTTTGAAGTATAGTGTAAAATTTGTAAAAAACATGAGATTGTTAGACCAGGCCGTATCAGTGAGCTGTAATCCTGCCCATTTTATTCTTAAACAGCCCAGTTTCATCCAAGCAGGCTACAGGTCTCTCTAGGACTTACCCTCTGCCCACCACAGGACATTATTGTATGTAAGTAAAGCATTATCCTGTGTCTGAGCTTAATGAAGAAATGCTTGAAAATTAAGAGTAAGAACTATTGATCATTTTTGTGACATCTTTGAGATTGGATGGATATTTTGCTTCCAAAATGAAGAGCTGTATAAAATCAGATGTTGCCTCCACCATGCAAGGTGCCTGTAATTGAAACCACATTTTTCTGGCCTGTGGCTCATGATGTTTGTAGATGGCCTCCATCATGTTTGTAGATGCCTGTCCCTTCTAGGACAGAGACACTGGTTTCACCAGCTCTTTTCTCATGATGTCACCAACAGCATAATACAAAATTACTGCTGGCCTCACATGATTATTTATATCTGTGCTTTCCCCCAGGCACAGGGAATAACGGGCTGCTTTGTATGTCAGTGGTGAGTTGCTGGTCAGCGTCCCTCACCATGAGCAGGACCTAGGCTCTCTGCTAAGTGGCATCTCAGGTGTGTTGCAGAATTTTACCCTTTGAAAAATTATGAAAAAGGGAAATACTCCCAGACAACATGGCTATTGTGACAAATCCCCACCAGAGATGGGCTTACCATATTTTGCTATGCACAATGAAATTTGAAAGCTGGCAGCTGTCAGATGATTTGCTTTAGAAAAATTGTTGTAAAAACTGAGATACTGAGAATGATACTTCCTCAGTTTCCTTTCAAGAAACTTTTTCGAGTATCACCAAGTTTGGCGGCATTTTTGTGTAGGTGTCCAAGTGCTGTCTGATGTACACTTCATGTACAACACACAAAGCTTTTCCACATGCACAATACATAACAGTACTTTAGTAATGTTTTCAGTCATTCCAGGTGTCTCTTTCTAGGCTCTTGGAATGATCTTCCAACTATTTGTTTTCAATTTTGCTTTTTTTTTTTTTTTACTGTAGTCATTTTTTGGTATTTAAGACAGAAGAAAATGAAACATGTAATACAAATCTATCCCTATAGATATCCTGAACTAATAGCTTCTAGTGAAGCAATAAAGAATTGCTTATTTCCTGAGTCAGCAAACTATGGCAATGTTTCTCTGCTGTGGGTCCTCTTGAATTCGCTGACCACTAGCAGAAGAGGGCAGTGTTCCACTGACTGCCAGCTTTTGAGGCATCTGAGTGAATTTCCTACCTGGTAGAGGCTTCTACTAAAATCACAGCCAATACAAGCAAATGGATAGGTTCTGACTTCTGTTCTCATAAATTCTTCACAAACAACTAAATGCAATGCTGCAGATTCACATGTGCCTGGGAGACAATATAATATTAAAATAATCTTGCCAGAGATATAATTTAATGGCACAACTACCTGACAGGTGCAACGTCCTGAGTTCAATTCCCAGTGATGACAACAACAAAATCTCAGTCTCAGTCCAAGTAAATAAATATCTCAGTATTGCATTGACTGGCCATGCAAATACTCAGATGAGTTGTGGCTCGTGATGTCATCACCTGGTGCCACTACTGTGTCCGAGTCTGCGTGGTCCTGTGTGTGTGTGTGTGTGTGTGTGTGTGTGTGTGTGTGTGTGTGTGGTGTCTGATGCCCGGCTACTGCGGCTGTGCTGGGGCTTGTGTATTGACACAGAGGGCTCCGTGTGCTGCTGGGGCACGCATGTAGTTGGGGCCATGGGCCTATGGGTTTCTTTTTCAGTTGAGTCTTTACCTAGTTTTGGAATCAAAATGCTACTGGCTTCCATGAATGAATCTAGGAGTACTTAATCCTTTTCACATGTTTTGAAGACCTTAAGAAATATTAGCAATGTAACATCCAAAATTCATAGAATTTAGCAGTGAAACTGTGGGATCCTGGGCTTTTTTTAGTTGGTAGATTCTTTATTACCATGCTTGCTTGTTACTGGGTTATTAAGAATATTTATGACATCTAGGATTAACTTTGGTAATTTATATGACTCTAGGAATCTTTCTACTTCAGAATTTTCTAATTTGTTGAAATACAATTTTTTTTTGTAGAACTGGGGATTGAATTCAAACCCTTGTACTTGCCAGGGAAACACTTATTCTACTATGCCATTTCCCCAATCCTGAAATAACAATTTTTTAAAGTAATACTAACTTTTGGATTTCAACAATGTCTTGGTTTCAACTTTTTCATTTATTTTATTATTATTATTATTATTATTATTATTTTTTTTTTTTGGTGGAACCGGGGATTGAACTCAGGCCCTTGCACTTGGCAGGGAAGCACTTATTCCACTGAGCCATCTCTCCAGCCCCAACTTTTTCATTTATAATTGCATGAATGTGAATCTGTTCTGTCTCTTGATAAGTGGCTAAGTTCTTGTCTATTTTATTTATTCTTTCAAATAACTAGCTCTTTGGTTCATTGAATTTTTTTAGGGGGGCTATCTTTTTAGGAAGGGGTCTCAATTTTATTGCTTTCTACTTTTTAGGAAGTTGAATTTTTTTTTTTTTTTTTTTTTTCTTTTCATGGTACTGGTGATCAAACCCATGACCTTATGCTTGCCAGGCAGGTGCTTGTGCAGCTGAGCTATATCTTTGGACCTCTACTTTTTACTGTCTCACTTTAAATTTCAGTTTGGAGCTAGTTTGTTGCTGTTTCTCAGGTATCTTAAGATTTGTTCTAGGGCTGTTGATTCAGGCTTACTGTGATTGCAGTGCTGAAGCACTGATTGTGATGCATTTTCCTCTTAGGTCTGTTTTAGTGGTATCCCAGAGGTTTATGGGAGTTATGTCATTTGCTTCTAGAAATTTTAAAATTTATTTTGTGATGCATTGGTTGTTTAGGAGAATGTTGGTAACTTTCTAAGAACATTCACCTTTTTCTAAATTTCTTCTGTTGATTTTTATTTCCGTTGCACAGTGGTATCATAGCATACCTAGGATAATATCAATTCTGTATTTACCATGTACTGCTCAAAAAAATGAATATTATGTTATAGAGGAGGGAATTCTCTATAACTATCTATTGGTCCATATGTTTAAGGGTGTGGTTCATCTCTGATTTTTTTTTTGTTGAATTTTTTGTTTAGTTGATGTCTCTGCTAAAGTGGGCTACTATGATTGTGTTAGTATTTGTATTTTTAAGTTCAGAAGTTCTTGTGTTAGAAGTTCAGAAGATACGTGCTTCAGTATTGTATATATATTTATCAGTGTTATCTGTTGGTGAATTGCTTTCTTAACTAGTATGTAGTGATCTTTGTCTCTTTTAACCAGTTTTAGCTTGAGGTTTATCATGCTGATATTAGAATTGCTCCCCATGCTTGTTTTCGGGGTCCTGGTGCATAAAATATTACATTCTGTTCTTTAAATTTTTAGTCTTACGAATGTTTTAGCTTAGAAGATTTTTCTTTCACTCCTTCTTCCTTCCCACCCTCCTCCTTTTTTTTTCCTTCCTTGCTGTACTGGGGATCGAACTCAGGACTTTGCACTTGCCAGGCAGGCACTTATGCCACTGAGCTATATCCCTGGGCCTAGAAGATTTTCTTGAATGGAACAAACTATTAGATTTGGGGTTTTGATTCAGTCTGCCAAACTATGTCTTTTGGTTGGAGACTTGAGGCTGTAATGTAACTCTCTGTACCTATGCTCACTGCCAGTAAAGGTACTATTCTCAGCCCAACACTGGCGCCCTCAGCAAGCACAGGATGTTGTAAAAAAGGTAACATTGAGGATGGGAACACCCCAGTATCTGAAGATACCCAAATATTTATACTGGGTCCCTAAGCACTTTACCCACTTTTGTGAGGCATAAAACTTTGAGAGAACATTGGTTATTGATGTTTACCAAGATATTCCTGCCGAACCTCCCTTGCCTTCTTTCAAGCCCTGCTAAAAATACCCTACATCTCTTTGCCCCGCGGATGGCCTTGTTGCCTCTGTCTGCCTGCTCCCTGCATCCACACTATGTTGCCTTACACGAGAGCTGTGGTCTCAGCCGGTCTCTGTTTCAAGCTGTTCCTTACAGCTAACATTTAGAGAAATTACTGATGTGTGTTGATTATTTACTGTCATTGCCTTTTTTAGATGTTGGTGACTTGTTTTTCTTTTCCTTTCTCGATATTGTTTATTCATTGACCTTCCTTTGTTTCCCCTGCTTTAGCTGTGTGAGTGTCATCATTTCTGTCATGAGTATTTCCATGAGCGCTGGTTTAGCACTCAGATATGGTAGGAGTTGTTCTTTTCCACGGAAATACATTGTCTCTCAATCCATTTTAAATAATAAATTTCCAGGATGGGTAATCTGTGTTGGATGTTGCTTGTTCTTGGGGCTTGAGGTACATCTTTCCAAATTCTTTTGGCCTTCAGGGTTGTGTGGAGAAATCTGGGATTCTGATTCATTTACCTTTCTATGTGATATATTGTTTTTCTCTTAAATTTTTTTCCCTGACTATTTGGTATCTTTAATAAGGACATGCCATAGAATGCTTCCCTTTTTTTGTCTTTTTTTTTTTTTATGGTGTTCTGTAAGCATAACTTATCTTTTAAACTTCTTTCTTACAGACTTGTCAGACTCTGTTCATTCCAAGTTCACATTTGAACACTGAAATAATTGGAGAAGGGAAGACATTTGTTACATAAGAAATAATGGAAGATCAAATTGGTTCTGAGGTCCCAGGATTACACTTATAATTTATTTTTCCAGGTCTTGAACAAAATTTTCAGTGATTTCTGTTTTTAAATCTATCATGATTCTCAGTTTTCCTTTTAGCCTTACTAGAAACTATCTAGATAGCATAATGCAGATTACTTTTTCTGCATATCCTCTCTGTATATGGCAGAGGTAAATGTAGGCCTCCTACCTAGTTCAGCTCACCTCACAGTTCTCACAATTCTCACAATTCTCAGTCATTCCTCCTCAAGCCACTCCTCCTCCACTAAATAAAACCCTGGGTGCAGCCCTTGGTCAGCATCTTCGTTCTGGAAAGCCATCTTCATGGCTAGACTTAGGGCCCCTTGGCTCCCCAATAATTATAAATATGTTTTAGTGTCTTTACTTTCACTATGCGTTGCACTGGGAGTAGTAGATTGGAATTAATTTAGTGGGATTACAATAACATATCTTTGGGATTACAAATGTTGACTTCTTGGACCAAGACAAGAACCTGGAGGGAGCTTCTACAATCAGTAGAATTAGTCATAGTTATGATATTTTATGCAAGTAAAACATCCAGAAGAGCACAGTGGTGAATGTTTTAGCACTCTGCCACAGCACTGTGCTGTTGGGGGGAGTGTTGCTCGTGCTACGTGCTGCCCCTTCGTGTCCTCTGCGAGATGCAGCGCAAGTCTTGCTCTTGGCCCAGACGGGGTCACCATCAAGCAAAATTAGGAACACTGACTGGATTTCTTTTTCAAATGGTGGTATGTGAGTAGTGGAATATTTAAGCATGGAGCCATTCAAAAATTGATGTATCACTATATTTGGGAAGTTTTCTTCTATGACTTTTGGAAAATGTTAGTAAATCCATCTGTGCTGTCTAACACCAATTAGCCTTAGACTCGTTTTCCTGTTGTTATCTGGTAGCTGCTGGAGATTTTCTCTTTTTTTTTTAATTTCTTTGTGGCTTCTTGGAATACTTCATTGTACTTTAATATTTTGTCCTCAGTTGCAGATATTCTTTATAGGAGCCCTTCCTGGTCCTCATCTCTACCAGAAAGGTTGCATTTGTAATCCCATGGATAAGTTATTGGAATCCCTTCAAGTTAATTCTAACCTACAACTTTTAGTGCAACCCACAGCAATAATAAAGACACTAAAGCATATTTATAGAAACGGGAGCCAAGGGGTCCTAAGTCCAGCCATGGTGGTGGCTATCTGGAGCAAAGGCCTTGACTGAGGGTCTAACCTGAGTCTTATTTAGTCATGAAGAAAGAGTGACTTAAGAATGAATGGCTGAGAATTGTAGGAAGTAGTGAGTATTGTGAGCTGGACTAGGTAGGAGGCCTGCATTTGCCTCTGTCATATGTAGAGAGAAGGATATGCAGAAAAAAAAATTTGCATTATATTGTTGAGATAGTATCTAGTGTTTTGCAGTCTGGTACTTTAAGCTCTGATGTGTAATCTTTTTCTTTGGCCATACCAGGGATTGAACTAGGCACCTTGCCTTTCCAAGCAGGTACTTATTCTACTGAGCTATCTCCCCAGCCCCTTAATGTGTAATCTTTCAAGCCCCAGGAAGTCATAGCCTCTCTCTCAAGGCTCGATCTCAGCCAACAGCGTAGAGCATTGGCTGTTCATCCTGTTTCTACGCTCATGTTAAAGAGCTGTAGGTGTGCGTTATCAGGGAAATGTGTGCTGTCTTCAAAGACTAACACCAGAACCTTGGCTAGACCAATATGCATTGCTTAAGGCCAATCGAAGGGATAAGGAAAAAGCCCTAGCCAGCTCTGTACTTATCAATACATGGAAATGGGTTCAGGCACAGCCACAATGGAGACAAGTACTCTTCTTTCAAGGAGAGTTGCTCAGGTGGTCCTCCACATCTCTTATCTTCACATTAATTATTTCTGCAACTTAATAATCCTATACAGTTCTCATTTCAGGTATTACTGCTGACATCTTTTGAGGATTTTATATCCTTGTTGTATCTGTCATTCACATTTGAACTGTTGGTTAGCTTGTCCAGTTTTTTACTTATTTCTCTTGAACACACTGGACATACTCAGTGACATTACTGTGGACTTTTGGTTCATTTCCTCTTTGAACTGGCCTGGTTTCTTCAGACATTCCTATAGTCTTTTCATAGGGTCCCACTGCCTAGCTTTTGCTTTCCTTCTCCTCTGTGTCCCCTTGCTTTGCCTTGTGGGAGTTGGAAGACCTCAGGGATCTTTTCTTGCCTTGCTTCTGCACGCTCCAGTTGTATATCTATGGTGTGTGTGTGTGTGTGTGTGTGGAAAGTCCAGTAGAGTGAGGACAGCTTGTGGTTTGTCTGAAGATTTTTCATAAAATATTGCCTCTCTATGAAGTCTTTTTAGCTTTATATATCCTGTTAGTAGCATTTAGCGCTGCTATTTATGTGAAGTGATTTGATTTATGTTCCTGTATTTTGCAGAGAGAATTACTTATAGCTGTAACGGCATCAACTTTCAGAGATGTCCTCCAGGCTAAGCTACCTGTGGCCGTTTGGGCCTGCCCCATGGTAGTACCATTTTGTTTGTTAGGTAGGAAAGGTTGCAGCCTATTTGCTAAGTACCCAGTTGTTTGCTTATTGACTGTAGTAACGGTTATGCCCCCAGACAATCTAGATATTGGCATATGCTGATCACCAGTTGATAACTGTAACTATACCCCATTGTCTGAAGTATTTGGTGTTTGAACAATTAACAAGATTATCAAGTACAAAACAGATAATGAAAAACTAACACTCTACCACTCTTAAGGAGGGAAACAAGATCTATAACTGTAGAACTCTAAGGCAAACCAGGTGTTTATATGTAGTAAATACCTACACAATAAAGCAATTTTAACTCCTTTCAAAATAGAACAGTATTGTAGTAAGATATAGCTAACTACTTAAAGATTCATCAAGGTAAATGATGTGGCTATGGGAAGATGAAGAAAAAGGATATTCTGCACAGTTAAACAATGGAGGATGGAAGTAAGGTGGTTAGATTGTTCTAAAGGATTCTATTAAGGAATAAAGGAAAATTACTAGTATTAGAGAATAATAACAGAAAAAACAAGTAGGCTAAGGATTAGTAAGAGGGGTTAATAAAAATAGAGATTAAACTAGAGGACAAGAGAATAAGAAATACTCAGGAAATATTAAAAGACATAGTGAGAAGAGAAAAAATGGAGGGCATATTCTTTTTTTTTTTTTTTTGGCAGAACTGGGGATTGAACTCAGGCCCTTGCACTTGCCAGGGAGCGTTTATTATACTGAGCCATCTCCCCAGCCCTGGAGGGCATATTGAAACAACTAAAAGTCATATTTTTAAAAAAGGAATAAGTAAATGGGTGATATAACTCCCAAACTCCACTAGCTATAATTATAATAGTTATAATCAATACCAATACAGGAGAAAGGGAAACTTTGGGTAATGTATTTGGTACAGGGTCTCACTATGCAGATTGGAGTTATGGTGATCCTCCTGTTTCCAGCCTCCTCAGTGCTGGGATTATAGGCATGTACTGCCACACCCAGTCTGCTGGCCTGCTCAGCTCACACTGGGGTGGGGCTGCTGCAGCATATGGTGCTAGGGATTGAATGCTGGTCCTTGTGCTTACCTAAGCAGATGTTTAGTCCACTGAGCTATCTCGCCAGCCCTCCTACGTATTTTTAGAAGAGTATTTCCTTCCAAGCCTGTGGTCTTTTTAACTCTCAACCATCACACTCCTCTTTACCCTTCTTTGTAGTTTATCAGTTTCTGAGAGGTTTCTCATCTTGGTGAGGCCCTGTTCATAGACCACTGCCCAAGTGCCCAGGCCATCCAAGGAAAGGTGTAGAGCATTGGGTCCTGAGCACTGGCTCTTGGGGTGAATTCTTGCTTGTTGAGGGCCAACACTGGGTACCTGATATAAATATTGTAGTGTCCAGCTCCAGACACCAAGTGGAAGTTAATGTCGCACTGGCACACCCAGAGGAGATGCAGGTGCTGCCAGGACTGATGTGGGGAGATTCTAGCGGGGACAGTGAGGGTACAGAGCACTGCGCAGTGTCACACTGGTGTCCAGTGGACTGGGCAGAATTGGTAGACTCTTTTAACCCTTGCTACTAGGCAGATAGAGGATCAGTCTATTGTGCTAGGCCATGACTCTGCCCAGGACTCCTGAGAAACACGGGACGGAGATTCTGTTGTGCCCAACCTGAAGGCAGTGTGTCTGGCGCTGGACAAAGGCTACCACAGTCAGTTGTATCAGGGGAAGATTTCCACTTGATTGGAGCTCTGCATGGATACCCAGGGTGCCCAGCAGTGGTGTTGGGTGTCAGACAGTCTCTGGCCAGTCTAGGCTTGGTGAAGACGAGAGCTGGGTGTAGACTGAAGCCAGCCCAGGGTGCAAGGTAATGGATTCCAACTGCACTCTGTATTAGCTCTGTGTGGTGGGTGAATGTCTCAGATGTTGTGGGACAAACTGCAGTCTCCTGGCAGTGACGCTAGGTATACCTAGTGTCCGTTACTGAACAGCTCCTATACAAACAAAGATCACTTGTCTATCCTCATGGAGTCTGAGACAAGGCAGGCAGGAAGGGAGCCTCTTGGGGCACTGATCACCAGCCTCTGCTGTCTTCTGGCAAAAGTATTGCTGAACGTCAGCCTCAGCAGTGTGTGAGAGCAGACAGTGGGACAAAGGCGCACATATAGCTGGACCCCCAGATCTCTCCTGTGAGGCTAGACTCTGCCTCACTTCTTGGAGCAGAACAGCTATTTGGGAAGTTCTCAAAATGGCTGTGTGAGGGCGGAGGCTCTGCAGGTCAGCCCTGTCTAGATGCTGCCCCTCTTCTGAGTTCCTATGCTTTTATTTTGTTTGATTTAAGAATCTCTTCTTTCAAGTTGACTTTTTCTACATCAAGGAATATTTCTCCTTCCAATTATCTATGATTTTGGTTGATTCTCTGAGTCTCTCAGATATCACTCTCTATTAAGCCATGATGGATATAAAATAATGTTTGTTTTCCCACTGTTCCATGTTTGTTTTCTCAGTGTTCTCATGTATTCAACCAACCGTGCATTTCTGATAAAAAATGTTATGTGGTCCTTTTTATATGTTTCTGAATTTAGTTTGCTAATACTGAATTGATAATTTTTGTATCTGCTGGTGAGGTTATAATTGGTTGATAGTTTTCTTGTGCTGTCCTTGTCTGCTTTTGGTATTGGTTATACTAACCTTACAGATGGGGTGTCCTGTGAGGTAGGAGTGAAATGAATTTGGTAGTACTTACCTTGTAGAATGAAGTGAGACGTGGTCCCTTCTGGCAGTGTTTTGGAAAGGGTTTGAGGGGAAATGGTAGAGGAGAATCAGGTCTTGGCATGGTAGCAGCAATGAGAGTTGGATCAAGAGACAAGTGAGGGAGACAGACCCTTCCAGTATACCCCCAGTGGTCCATCTTCCGGGACGAGGCCCGGCCCCTGTCATATTTAGCTATAAACTCATCAGCTGATCAAACTTGTGATCCAGTCACCTTGTAAGAGCCCCATGTGCATATGCATGTGGCCTTTGGGGGACATCTGGATGTAACCATGATGTTGACCTCGTGTCTAGTTAGTAGTGTATGTATGGTGCTGGGACCCAATTCAGGGCCTCGTGTGCTAGGCAGGCACTGTACCCCTGAGCTATACCCGCATCCCTCCCTAAGCTTGATTGAAAGTGAGATGATGAAGTCTGTAGGTATCGTTGTGGAGTTCTCTATTTTTCTCTTTATTTATATCTGTTTTTACTGAGAAGTTCTGATTAAAATGTTGAAGATTTGTTTTTTAAATGTACAGCTCTCTCTGTCTCTCTCTGTTTTTTTATTCTTGTTGTATAATTCAGGCTGCCCTTAAACTTGCTATGTGTTCCAAGCTGACCTCCAACTCCTGGTGATCCTCCTGGCTCAGCCTGAGTTCTGGGATTACAGTCATGTGCCACGACACCTAGCTGTTACAGCTTTCTTTTTTTCTTTTTCTTTCTTTGGCTACAGCTTTCTAATTTGGCCCTTTATTGTTATAAATACCTTTTTTATCTAAAATTTTCTAGTGAGTTTCCTTGTATAAATTACTTTGATACTAGTGGTGACCACTATAGTCCTTTTTTTTCCTCTGAGGGGGTAATAATATTAGAAAGTGAAGGCAGAGCCTTCTTGCTGAGTTACATCCTCAGCTATTTAAATATTTTTTTTTAATTTTTTGTTCTGAGACTGGGTGTTGCTAAGTTATCTAACCTGGGTGCCGTGGTTTGTGTGTATTTGTCCCCGCAAAGCCTCATGTAGTTGCTGGGGCACGGTTCTAGAGTTTGTGATTCATTCGTGATCCAAGGCTGGGGTCTGAGTACTGCTGGGATTATGTGTGTGAGCTGTACCCAGGCTGGGGCAGATAAAGAGGAGAGAGAGACTTGCTCTCTGAAGACACTTTGCTGCTGCCATGAAAGGCTGCTCTCTGCCTTGTGCTGCTCTGCCTTGGAGTCAGCTAAGTATAGAGTGAAACCTCCAGTAACTGTGAGCTAAATAGACCTTTCCTCCTTCATTTTGGAGGTTGAGTATTTGTCCCAGCAATGAGAGAAGAGTGCCTGAGACACTGGGCTTGAGCTGCCAGTTCTCCTACCTCAGCCTTTCAGAGTGCTGGGATTGCAGGTATGCTCTATGATTCCTGTATCCTTGAATGCTTTTAATCTAATTTATGTCTCTTGTAAGGTAGCACATAGATGGATTTGCAGTTTTTTAAATCCAGCTCTATACTTTCTGCCTTTTGCTTGGAGTATTTAATCCATTTACATTTATATAGTTGGAGTTAGGCATATCATTTATTTTTGTTTTCTATTTTTTGTTTGCTTCTCCAGGCTTCTATCTCATTTAAACAGGTGTTGTGTTCATTTTTCACCATTTTAAAAACATTTCTACTATGACATATATTGATATAGCTCTTTGTATTTATCCTGCTTAAAGTTTTGTTGAGCTGTTCTGATTGTTTTCAATCTAACTGGGAAGGACTCTGTACCAATTTGGCTTTAGCCTATTTTAGTAGCTCCACCGTGTTTGGGAGTGCCCTAATCTTCCCCACATTTTATTTAAAGTAATTCTGTTCCTCTAGGTAGAAATTTGGAGCAGTTATGCCAAGCCTATGTGGCACCTTTGCGTTAGGAACGGGGTACTAGGTGGGCCTGAGTGGTGGTACTCTAGTCTCCCCTGTTGACTCATCAGCATAGAGCTCCAGTCTTGCGAGGGAGCTGGGATTGGAGTCCTTGGAGTCCAGGCGTTCTCAGTGTACCGTCTCTGAAGTGTAGAGCTTTCTTTTCTGAGTGGGGATGGGTGAAAGGCGGGAACCTCTTGAACCTCTGGGATGTTTGTGTCATAAATTTATCTTCTTCAGTGTGGGTGTGGGGTGGAGATTCTAGAAAAGGAGGTGCTGGGATTCACTTCCCCAGGAAGATAGCACAGCCTTTGCTGGAAGCTCGGGAGACAGGGAGCTTTGTGTTCCTGGCCACACTGCGATAAGTGCAGGTTCTACTGTGCTAAGCTGAGGAGAGGGAGAGGGGTTGGGTGTAGTTCACATGCCACTGATTCTTGCTGTTCTTCATGGTTCTATATAGATTTTCATTGATAGTATATTTTCTGTATCCTTTAGAGAAATTACCAAAGACTTTCAGTGGTTTCATTAAAAATAATTTTTACTGTCTGCTTATTTTGCTGGGCAATAGGTTTGAGGGGCTGCTCATGCTGCCATTTTGGAAGTGGAGCTCCAGCTGTGACTGTGCTAGTAGGAAGGCTGGGTTGTGGGGCGTGCAAGGGACACAGCTTGGCGCACTCGCATAGACGAGTCCGGTTGTGCCAAATCACACCGCCACCAAGCACGAAGGAACTCCTGGGGCTGCGATGGGGCTGTGAGTATAGCCCACTGTGGTCTTACTTTACCTCCTTTCTCTGTCATCTTCTTATATGAATTTTTGAATATTTGTCTTTTGAATATATGTGAACTAAAGTTTTATTTAAAAAATTAAAGTTTTTTTTTTTTGGTCTTTTTGAGACAGGGTCTCACTATGCAGTTCAGGCTGGCCTTAAGCTCACTTTGTAGCTCAGGCTGGTCTCGAACTCACAACAATCCTCCTGCCCTTTATTCCGTTTTTGTGCCTTGTCTTTTAACTAATGAGCTCCTTTGCTAATCAGAGGTTCTTACTTTAAATGTAATTGAATGTATCACATTTTACTTATTTTTAAGAAGTCCCTGTCCTTTCCTATTGCAAATTCAAAAGCTAATTCTCTATATTAAGAGTTAAATTTAGTTTTACTTTTGTATCACTAGTGAATGTGTGAGAAACAGGTGTCTAATTTTTTTCCTACAGCTAACAGACCCAACCCTGTTTATTTTGTAGTCAGTTCTTCTGAGGCTGTGGGGCCTCTTATAAAAAATTGATGATAAGTTTGAAGCACTTATACTGAAGTGGATGCCACTTGAACATATACTCATAAGTGAAATAAACCAGACACACGTGTGTAAATATCATATAGTCTCCCTAGTATAACAAGTGAAAAGCAGAAATACAAAAGGAAACGTGCAACAACAACTAAAATCAATTGAGTCAGATAAGGCAAAGTGAATGGCACATGCTGCAGGATACTAATCAGCTTTTCTTCTGGATGGTTAACAACCTAAGTTCACAAATCAGAGTTGGAGAAATAGAAGAGCCACAAGGCCAGCCAACATTTTGGCCCTAGCCTTTCAAGGTCAGCGAAGACTCAGGACATAGGAGAACCTGTTCTGCAACATCATGAAACTCAGTTGAGCTCCAAATTTTCTGAACAAGGAGATTATGGAGCCACAGAGGAAAGAGATTGAAGTTCTATAGTGTGCCTGGGGAGAGTCACATGGAGAGAAAACTCTCTCAGGCTGTCCCAGAGAGCAAACTGGTCAAGCATTGGCCGTGACTCACCCACATGGATGACACAGACAAAGGATCTACAGAATAATGTACAGGACTACAAGATAAACCCTGAGGGGACTTCACTGACCACATAAGAAACATAAAGTACATGTGTTGGTATATAAGTCTTGCTCTATCTAGGTCTTAACCATCCAGCAGAAAAGTACAAAAATGAAGTATACATTGCGGGGCCATAATATCAAGCTGAGCTGTAAATGGCTATGGTCGACAACTTCTTCAGATAGCTCACTATTGTTGTAGAATGCTGGACTGTGTTGGCTTGTGTTATCGAGTTCAAGCACCTAAGTTAGTTGATTGACAATGGAGTGCCCACCTTTGACAGGTGTAGACAGAGGAAGGGGTATAGAAAGAAAAAGTCATGATATGTGTGTATAGACAGTACAGTTGGGATAGATAATGCTGTGCTTCTACATAATCCTATGAGAGGCAAGATTTGCACTAATGGTGGTTGGACAGGATATTATGTCAGCTTCTAGTACTAGGGTCATCCACTAGGAAAATAACTATTGAATTTTTGATATAATTCAGGTATAAAAAATAAGATAAGTAAACAGCTACACTCTTAATTTACTGATAAGAGACATCTGCTATAATAATGTCTGTAAGTATATCATGTATGCACCCTGTACGATACCAAAACATTATGAAAACAGTTTGCATTGTATTAATTTATCAAATCTGTCTTGTTAAAGTGTTTTAAAACTGTCTGATTGATATTTGTATTTCAATAAAATAAAAAATAAATTAAAAAAATAAAATAAGAGAAAAAAAATTGACATAGGTTGAGATCCAAAGTCTGAGGCTATTTTTTGATGTGTGCAGAATACTAAAGATTGAATCTAGGACTTTATCACTGAGGTATTTCCCCAGTTTCTCTTTTTAAAAAAGAATTGCATGCTGAGACAGCTATTGAGACTGGACATGGTGGGGTGCACCTGTAATCTCAGCTCTTGGGAGGAGAATCACTAAGAGTCTGATCTACAGACCTTATATGTAGACCCTATACTAGAATACCAAAAAAAAAAAAAAAAAAAAAGAATTGAGTCAGGTTTTCCCTGAGTCACCAAATTGCCAAGACTGGAATTAAACTCCCATAGCCTTGGGATTATAGTCATGTAGGGATTATAGTCACGTGACATTATATCTAGCTCAAAATCCAAAACTTTTGTATTTTAAGTATAATGAATTTTGCTTTTTCACATTAGATAGACTCAGTTGTTAAAGTGTATGCCAATATTTAAAAATATAAAGATTTCCAAAATCTGAATACTAGTGGGGCCAAGCATTTTTGAATGATAATTAAATCTATTTTGGGGTTATGTTCTGTACCAACTTGCTGTTGGGCTCTTACCATACAAATTTAATAATATAGGTTTATGATTTTGGTATCATGAAGAAAAAATGTTTTGCCTTCAAGAGTACTTTCCTAGATGCTTACTAAATTTTTTTAGTATGTTAAGCAGCTTTCTGGGAAAGCATTTACCACCCTCCTGTATGGTATTTAGTGCACATGGAATTCATTGCATACTCAGCATTATTTGCAGCACTGAAAGGGTAGAACAAAGTGTCCGTGATGCTTGCATTTATGAACTCAGAAGTTACATTTTCTCCATTTTAACTCCAGGAACAGTTTTGATCAGAAGTAACAGTGGCCAGTTGATGTTGGTATCTCCTCAGCCAGGGGTGACGAGAACAGAGACAGTGAGCACTGTGACTCCCAGGCCAGCAGTACCAGTGAACACGCAGACTGTCAAGATCTGCACAATGACGGTAAATTCCTTCCCCCTCCTCAGTGCCTCAGCTGAGTTCTTCATGTAAAGGTGTATATATTTCTTAGTAAGAATAGTTTGGGATGATTTAACTCAGCCTCAAATTAAGTGACTTTCTTTGAATATGCTGATTTAATTAAGGCTTTTGCTTTTATCATTCAATAATTGGTAAATATTGAAAGAAAATTCAGTCCTTTCAAAATTTTATTTATTTGCTTTTATATTTAGCACAGGGTCTACAGGGTCTCACTATGCAGATTAGACTCCTGTTTCCAGCCTTGCAAGTGCTGGAATTATAGGCATGTGTGAAAATTCAATCCTTACACTCAAAAATTTTATAATTCTTTAAGGATGTTACAAAGGTGTTTCTTGCATCTTAAAAGAAACATTCTACTTTGCACTTGTAACAGAACAGTGAGGCCCTTGTGTAGCACATTCATTTTTATCCACACTGTATAGAAATTAAGAAATACAGCAAGTGCTATAAGAGATCATTAGCTTTACATTGTTAGAAAATGGTTTATTTTATATACCTAATGATCTTTCTAGATGACTGAAGCTTATGGAACAGAATTTTAAAATATTTCTGTGAATATTTTTATTTAAATATAAAATGCTGAATGTAGTGTAACATAAGAAAATGACTCAGGACATTTGAATTAAAAATTCCATTTTGGGGGGGGCAATATTATTCCTTGCCCATTTTGTTTGCTTTTATGTTCTCATTTGATTCTAGATGCTTAACTTAGTTATTTTCTGTGTCAGTAATTCTTGGCTCTTTCCCTTTCTTATTTGCTTTATCTGTGGGTTAAGCATATGGAGTAGTGGGGTTTTGTTGCTATTTAAATATTAAATGAGAATTTCTCTGGCTCCTGTACAGTCATTGTCAAGTTCAAGCTTTTAATGTAGAATGCTATAGTGCTTATTTTGTGTGACACTTCAGATAAAAGGGTATTTACTGATTTGGTGCCTTAGAAATATGAAACGAGTGCCACCTGGCAAACACTGTGTAGGCTATAGTAGAGTGTGCATAGGATCTTACTGTTACAAATCCAGTTACAAGTAAGTTTCCAATGGACAATTGCTTTTGTGTTCTTCGCGGTACTGATGGATTGTAAATAACTAATACTGATGACTTTGCTATCTTGTCTCTTCCCCCTAAGAATTCTAGCTCGCAGTTACTCAAGAAAGTGGCAGTGGCACCTGTTAAAACTTTGGCACACATAGGAACTACTGCAGCAACCCCTGCTCCAAGCTCTTCCTCAGTACAAGTGAGTTGTGGCTTACATGTGGCTATGTGTGTGCTGGGTACTCTTGCTTTTTTCTTTATTATTTAGCTCTTTCCTGCCAAATGTGTAAGTTGCCAAGTAGGTGACATCATGACAATTAACATGGGAAATGCTGGTGGTAAGGGAAACCAGGAAATAGGGTGTATATTCTTGGGTATATTTTACTGAAATGTATTAGAGTGATGAAAATATACCTAAGAGCCATGTGTCATGGTCTCTTGAAGTAGATGATGAGATAGAAGTTGGTGTCTGAGATATTGCTAGAGATTAGTACCTGTGGGATGGATGGAAGGAGAGTAAGAATTTAGACTCGCTGCAGGCCCAGTAGAGCTTCAGCCAGCCTAGTGGAGAATTGGAGCACATTCGGCTTGTCAGCGTTGTCCCATCTGGCCAACACAGTCAGATGCCTCTTCCTTCTGGGATCAGTCAGTGGATGGGAGCTGTTCTGGGGAAGCTGTGCTGAAGAGCAAGGTGTGTGCCTGTGGCTGAGGAAGACCTGAAGGAGCTGACAGGCCCAGGAGTGTTCCCAGGGGCTAGACCGTCCAGACCCTTGCTTTCTGCTGGTTCATCACAGTCTGTCCCTTCCCTCACTTGGATCTACCATGGCGTACACATTGGGACCAGCTGCTCTGCTGTGCTGATAGATTTCTTCCTTGGGGAAATAAAGAGGAGGTGAATAGGCTGGATGGCCACTCCACTGCTGCACTTACGTGGTCTTGGGCTGCAGCCGGTGCAGGTCGTCTCCCGCTTCTGTCCATGTCAGATTACCTTGATACTAAACTACTGACTGTGCTGGGCTTTGTAAGATTATTGGGCCAAAGACTGTCATAGGTTTTATTAAATATTTAGACTAGCAGTAGTTTAGTAGTTTTTTCATTGGATATATTTCTTAGACATTGAATACATTCATAATGGCATTGGTTAAAGAAACATTGCGGAGAAAACACTGACCAACATGGTCTTGGAAAGTTAAGATTACCACATGCACATTATGAATTTTTATGACATGAAAAACAAATTGTGCTACATAAGTGAAGGAGTTCCACTGTACTCATCCTTCAAGGGTGAAGGGAATTTCTTGGGAGTTAATTCTTGCATTGTATTAGAGTCTTCACATCCTAGACCTTGTTCTTGCCCTCATAACTAAAGCCATGGTTCCATGTTGGTGTCCTCTGAATATTTAATGATGTTTTACTAGTTCTAGAAAGTGAAACCTTGTATTCATTTAGGTACCAATCACAACTTGTGGGCATTGATTACATTTGTCATTTTTATATAGAAGATCTAGAAGTCTGAATTCAGGTAGGTGGGAAAGCTCAAATCAAAACTTCAAAGAATTTCTTTCAATTATAAATAATTGTAGTTTCCAAACTGGAGGGATAGAGTTCTATGTGTGTTAATATATACCTGAGACTTTCACAGTAGCAATCACTGATTTTTAAAAATTTTCTCAAATGTTACAATTGCCTTGAAATATTTATGTTAATTATCATTATCTGGTAGTTATTGGCTCCACTATCAAGCTTCATTTTGTTTTTTGTGTCACTGGGGACTGACCCTGGGGAGTGTTAAAGTATATCCTCAGCTGTTTTTAAATTTGGAGATCAGTTTTGCTGATTTGCCCATGCAGGCCTCAAATTTCATGTCTTCCTGTCTCCATCTTCCTGGTGATCACAGGCAGGTTCCAACTAGACGGCCTCTAATCTTGTTGTTTAGTACTCTAATAGAGAAGTTGTATGTCAAAGAAGATAGTTAATATAACGGTGTATCTGGATTGCTATGTACAACTGTATGTCATTGATACTGACATTTCTGTGTGGATTATTTTTCCTAATTTGCATTAGTGTGTATTTTAAGTTGGGTTATTCCTCACTGATAGTCTAGGGCAGTAGAAATTATCAAAGAGTGCAGTCAAAGATTCTGTATCCACTGTCAGAGACAAAGCATCTTCGTTTGGGGGTACTTTTTAGAAATGAGGAAGAGACAACATAGAGTTCCTTGTACATAGGGAGCCCTGTCTGCTGGTCCTTGTCATGGTCTGGGGAGTTTCTATTTGTAATCCTATGGAAAAGTTATTGAAACTCTAGTGAATTAATTTCTATCCACTGCAACCCATGGTGAGAATAAAGACACAAAGGCATATTTGTAGTTGTAGGAAGCCAAGGGTTCCTAAGTCCAGCTAGGACAAGAGCTAAGTGGAACAAAGGCCTCAACCCAGAGCCACCCCAGGTTTATTAATTCATGAAGAGAGGAGTACCTTGAGGATGAGTGACCACGAGAAAGGCTGAAAGTAGGTGAGTGCTGTGAGCTGGGCTGGGTAGGAGGCCTGCATTCACCTCTGCAATGGCAAGGGGTTGGGGGAGGGTTGTGTGCAAGTGAGAGAGAGAGAGAGAGCATAATCTGCATACTGCAGTTGAAAAATTGAGGTAGTATCTGTTGTTTTGGGGTCAGTGTTTCAGCTGTGATGTATAATCTTTTATGTCCTGGGAAGTCCTAGCCTTTTATCTCCATGCTCAATTCAAGCTGAGAGCATGGATCCTGCATTCCATCCTGCCCAGCTCACACTTTTTTAGGGAGGGTACCACTGCCCTGTTACCTTGTTTCAAAGACTACACATCTGCACCTTGGCATTGCCTGAAGCCAACTAAAGGGGTAGGAGCATCCTGGCCAGCTCTGCGCACATCAGTACAAGGAAACAGGGCCAGGCGCATCAGAGTGGTGAGACCATTGCTGTCCTTTCAGGGAGGTCATCCAGGTGGTCCTGCACACTTGAACTTGATTATTTGACTAGAAAGGCAAATTCATGTGTTAAGAAATTTTTGAAATGTGTATTTTCGTAACAGTATTTGTTTAAAATGTCTTAAAACATGGCCTAGTGTAGTAAATACAATGTGAAAACTAATTAAAACTTATGTTTAGTTTTAGATTGTATTTAATGAGGAAGGTACAGATTTGACTCTTGTTAAATTATGTAACTGTACAAATGATTTCTTTTTTAGAGTTAGTATAGTATTTTTAATCAAATAGTAGCAATCCTAAAATGATGATTCTTTTAGACAGGCACAGAAAATCCACCTTCACTTTGATACTGGGAATTGAACTCAGGACCTTGAACTTGCCAGGCAGGCACTTACGCCACTCAGCTATATCTGGGGTGAAAATCACCCTTTTTGAAATGAAGTTTGTTCTACTAAATTTCCATGTAGTTTATTTTTCTAGCTCTACAGATAATTGATTTTCAGCTAAATTTATTTCACAAGTGCTCTAGGCCTTTGATCCTGTCTCTAAGACGTACCTAATCAATGCAACACAGTCTTGCAAAGAACAGAAATACCAATGGCTGTACTAGAGTACTGAGTCTTAAGTTATGATTAAATATAAGAACATCTGTGCAGCATTGCCCGGGGAGATCAGGACTGTATACTACCTGTCCTTAAAATGTGTAACTAGTGTGGAAGGTACATGTCTCTGGTAAGGCACGGGCAGTGGGTTTATTAGAGAACACTTTGAAGGACAGATTTGTATTGGAGTGTGTTAGCAATACCTGAGGTAAAGGTTTAGGAAAGGTTTAGGGGTATGGGGTGCATGTGCAATCCCAGCACTTGGGATGTGTAAGCAGGGGATCATGGGTTTGAGGCCAGCCTGGGTTACATATTGAGACCCTGGAGAGACAGACAAGACAGACAGAGAGGCAGGCAGGCAGCCAGGCTACTTGAGGTTTCGCACATCAGGAACCACGAGAGACAGGAGGGGCGGGGTGTGTGTCCCGCTATCCAGTTCAAGTGCCTGCCTCAGGGACTAGAAGCCTTCCAGCAGGGTCTGCCTCTCTCCAGTGTTCCGCCTACTCCCAGAAGCACCTTGGGTTGTGAACCAGGCTTTTGACATGTAGATCGTTGGGGAATATTTCAGGCCCAAGTGATAGTTTGGGGAAGGGGTAAAATATTGATAAGAAAAGTAAAGTGCCTTAAACACTTTCTCTTCTCACAAACAGAGCACTTTTCCTCAGTTCACGTTTCACTGGATCTTGTTTCACTTCAAAAGTGAGGAGACAGCACTCCTCTGAGGGGTCCCTCTCACAGTAGTTGAAGACATAATTACTAACCAAATTCTAGATTATGCCTTTTTTTTTTTTTTTCCCCTGTGTTTAAGACAGGGTCTACAGGGTCTTACAGCATAGATCGGACTCGTAGTGATTTTCCTGTTTGCAGTCTCCCAAGTGCTGGGATTACAGGTGCGCCCCGCCATGCCTAACCTCCATCTCTGCCTCGGTGCTCTCTGAGGTAGGGCCTGCACTGCGGCTCAGGAATTGAATGCCAGCCTCTGCATCTGCCTAGGCAGGTGCTTTAATCCGCTGAGCTATTTGGCTGGCCCATGTCTTCTTAAATGTAGTATTACTGAGAGTTTGTGACTGAGAAGATACTCTGAAGAAAGTCTTACTGTACGTAAGTCTGTAAGTTCATTAAAAAATTCTGCAGAAGGATTCAGAAGAAGCTACACAATTGTTGCCTCTGGAAAGCAGGAGTAAGGGCATGAGGAGGAGGAAGGTGATGCCGTTTTATTGTTGCTTTTGAGGCTTTCTCTACTTAATAGAATTTTATTAATTTAGTTGTAATTTTTAATTTTACCTCTTTTGTTCAGCATTTCATCATTAGTTCTAGACCATGTCAGCATTTTAAACTTCCTTCCCTTTTACCGTGAATACATTGTTGTCTGATATATGCACCAGTCTCTAAAGTAGAAATTTTGGTGTGCATTCAAATTGACCTATTTTGACTATTGAAGAAGGAATTGTTTTTTTTTTGCTATTTTCTTTTTTTTTGTGGTACCAGAGATTGAACTCAGGACCTTGTTCTTGCCAGGCAAGCGCTTCTGCTGAGCTATCTCCCCTGGCCCCAGGAAACTTTCTTGACCATTATAGCAAACTGACCTTTCTATGTGGGTGCTTGCAAAACATCAGCATTTAAATTAAAATCATAGTGAAATACTCAGTTTTGTGTGTTAATGGTGAATACTGGTCTTTGTCATCTGCCTCTCACTCCAAGCTTTTCTTTTGTTCTGCAACTTTTAATGTTTAAGACACTAGTTTTTGAAAATTATTAGCTGTTGTGATCTCCTGTATTAAAATATTTTCCCAGCAGGTGGTGCTAGAGTCACACCTCATTCCAAAAGAATGTTAAAATGAATTTTTCAGTATGAAAATACCACATTTTTGTAAGATTCTTAATGCTTATTTTAATGATGTTTAAAAGCAGCCTGCTTGCATATAAGATAATCAGTAGATCACTTTGCTTAATATGTAAGGAAAAACAGAAACTTACCAGGCAGATAATTCTTTGTTTTCCTATAAAGACCTGCTATTTCAAGTACTTATAGAGAATCATGAACAATGCTTTTTGGGGACTTATTTGTATGGCATTCTCTTTCATAGACAACCCTGGGGAAGAAGCACTGTTGCTACCCTCAGTTTTGTACAGGATTCAGAGTATTTAGCAGGATAGTAACTTGCTTGTATTCAATAGAGTAGTGTAATATATAATAATAGTACAAGTAATAAAACAGAACCTGCCTGTACTCAGTACTGTAGTAGATCTCAACAAAACATAGGAGGGTACATGAGAGTGAATCCCAGGTATGGTGGAGTCCAGAGCTCTGTGTTATGTTTCTGTGGACTCTTACTGCAGCCCATCAAAGCAGAGATGTCTGGATTGATTGGGAGTTGGCTAAGTGTGAAGTGCGGTATCCAGCGACACTTATCTTACTATGTCCTAATTGACTTTCAGTCAGTACCTGTGCCATCCAGTGTTGTCACAGTTACTCCTGTGAAGCCGGTGAGTACTGTGACTACCTTGAAGCCTGCAGATGTGGGGACATCGTCTGCACCCTCAGATGAGCCCACTTCTAAAGCAGAGAACTCAGCAGCTGCTCAGCCTGGTCTTTCTCCGGTAAGCTCTTGCTTGCTGCTTACACAAATGCAGTTTCTTGCCAGTGTTCTTGAATCTTATTTGCTGGCTAACACTTGTGTTATGTTTCTTGATATTTAGGCAATGTTAGAAAATGTGAAGAAGTGTAAAAACTTCCTTGCCATGTTAATAAAATTAGCATGTAGTGGGTCACAGTCTCCAGAGATGGGGCAGAACGTGAAGAAGCTGGTGGAACAGCTTTTGGTAAGTTCGTAAAATGTTGAAAGTTTTATAGGAATCCATAGGACATGTTAGGAATGGGAAATATGTAGTTTTGATGAGGTTTATTTTAAATGTACATGTATTTAAGACGTGTGCTGAAAATATAATGAGGGCTGCAAGGTGCTTTAATCTGGTGAGCTGTTTGGCCAGCGGCCCATAACTGGCTGTTTTTAAAACTACTAATATCTAGCAGTATGGAGTATGAGGCCAGCTTTATGATGTTGCCCTCCTTTCTTCCCAGTGGTACTGGTCATTGGACCCACCACGTGGTACATGCGAGACAAATGCCCTGTTACTCTGCCATACCCCCAGTCCTTTCTTAAAATTTTATTTTGAGAAAGGGTCTGGCTATATTTCCTAGGTTATCCTTGAATTTTCAGTCCTCCTGACTCAGCCTATAGTATAGCAGGCACTGCAGGCATATGCCCCCACATCCGTCTCACACACACACACACACACACACACACACACACACACACACACACCTTTCTATTACAGTGAAAAGAATTTTAGATGTCAGTGACCCTTGAAATGCCTAAGAGTGTAAAATGATCAGTAAGGGCTCCCTAGCACTGGGAATTGCTATTGTGCCTTGCAGTAGCGCCCTAAAACCATCTCAGCTTGTTTAAGATAATTGAAAAACTGACGAGCCAGGGCCAGTGAGATAGCTCAGTGGACTAAGTGCCTGCTTTGGCAAGTGCAGGGACCAGGGTTTGATTCGCTATACCTCTTGATGTGCCGGCCCCGCCCCTGGGGCATATTGAGCCAGTGGACTCATGAGTCTGGGTGTGGTAGTGTAGCCTGTAATCCCAGCACTGGGGAGGCTGAAAACAGGAGGATCACTATGAGTCTGAGCTGCATACTGAGACCCTGTACCAAATACATAAAAATGAAAAAAAGCGGCTGGGAAGATGGCTCAGTAGAATAAGTGCTTCCCTGGCAAGCGCAAGGGCCTGAGTTCAATCCCTGGTTCTGCCAAAAAAAAAAAAAAAAATTGTTGAACCAAAATAAAAAACTTCAAAGTTCAAAGGCTCTAGAACAAATTAACTTCCCATGTCATACCACTAAGTTTGGGTTCTTTGTTTTCCCTTCTCTACTGTTCTTAGTGACTACAATAATGGAGGACATTGAGCCCATCAGCTCCTGCTGCGACCTCTGTGGGCACCACACTAATAGTTGATTTCTTTGGTGGCAGGAAAAAAGCCTCTGTGATGGTGGCCTTTGCCACCTGTGAAAAGCCTGTCTACAATCATGAGTTACATACTTAGCCCCTTTTAGTTTTTAATTGTAATTATATTTGAAGAGGTGGATTCTGTGGCGCCACCCCGGCAGCCTCAGATCTCTCGGGGTCCACAGCTGCCCTTGCCTCCCGAGAGGCTGTGTTGTGGTGCGTGACTGCAGGCGCTTCAAATTTTGCATAATTTTAAGCTTGGATGTTCCAGTGTGGTCGGGATTCCACGTGAAGGCACTCACGTGTGCAACAAACCTTACACCTCTGCACACTGAAGCTAATGTTGTCATAGGATCATTTTCCTTTGAACATTTTTGAAAACAAAAATAACTTGATGGTATTATTTAATACTTGAACAGGTTTTTTGCCTTTTACAGTATTTATATACATCTACAGTTGGTTTTCCTCTATGCCCTAGGATGCAAAAATTGAAGTGGAAGAATTCACGAAGAAACTGTATGTTGAGCTGAAGTCGTCGCCTCAGCCTCACCTCGTTCCTTTCCTTAAGGTAGTGCTGTGTTTAGTTTTGGAGGTAGTTTTTATGGCAGATTTCTTGTTTCTTTGTGTCGTATCTCTTAAAATAATTATAAACTTGGATTTTTCAGTGTGATGGTGATTCCGCATGGAGGTGCTCACAGTGTGGGACAGACCTTACACCTCTGTACATTGAAGCTAACATTGTCATAGTATCATTTCTTTTGAACATTTTTGAAAAACTTGATGGTATTATTTAATGCTTGAACGTATACTGAGGAGATTGTTTATGTGTGTGTGAAAATAGGGTCTCCTGTTTTAATAACTCATATTCTCCTAGAATTAAACCAGAGTCACATTTCCTGGAAGGGTGTAATTTCTTCTCTTCTCTTCTCTTCTCTTCTCTTCTCTTCTCTTCTCTTCTCTTCTCTTCTCTTCTCTTCT
>PVKA01020747.1:0-39823 GCA_004027165.1 Ctenomys sociabilis
TTTTTTTTTTTTTTGGCGGAACTGGAGATTGAACTCAGGCCTTTGTGCTTGCCAGGGAAGCGCTTATTCCACTGAGCCAACTCTCCAGCCCCTTAAGCTCACTTTATAGCTCAGGCTGGTCTCAAACTCACAATCCTCCTGCCTGGGATTACAGGCATGTGCCACCATGCCCGGCTTTTAACAAATATTTTTAATCTCTTGAAAATATATCAGCTAGAAAAATTTAAAAAAAATTAAAAATAAAATATATCAGCGGGATTACAGGCATGTGCCATGCCCGGCTTTTAACAAATATTTTTAATCCCCTCTTGAAAATATATCAGCTAGAAAAATTAAAAAAAAAAATTAAAAATAAAATATATCAGCTATTTATATTTATGTATCTTCTGCCTCATGATTTTAAGAATCTGCTGCCCTTGGGGCCGGGGAGATGGCTCAGTGGAATAAGCGCTTCCCTGGCAAGTGCAAGGGCTTGAGTTCAATCCCCGTTTCCACCAAAAAGGAAAAGAAAAAGAAAAAATCTGCTGCCCTTGCTCCAGCCAGGCTCACCTTCTCAGGCTGCTCTTTTTGTAGGCTCAGCCTCCTGCTGCTCTGCAGGAGGAAGTTCTCTAAGCTCTTAGTTGAGGGTGAAGATTGTATTTTTTTCTTTATTTACTTATCTACTTTTTTTCACGTTTTTGAGACAGGGTCTTGCTGTGTGGTCCAGGCTGGCCCTGAACTCTTGGCGGTCCTCCTGCCTCAGCTCCCCCAGTGCGGCTGTTACTGGCCATCATCTGAGGGGGGAGTATTTAATTTACTGTCAGACTCCTGGAACTGTGAACTCGAGCGAGCTATTTGATCATTATCTCAGTCCTGGTGCTGTGAGCTGGCTCTGGAAGGTCTTGGCGACTAGAGAGGACAGTCCAGTTTCTCTAAGATAATTGTTCCATGCCGGTGTGCCCCAGAGCTGAGCAGAGATCTGGCCCAAAATCTAAGGTAATGAAGGAGGGGGTGTTAATGAAGGCAGAACTGGAGGTTTGTCAGGCTGCGAGCTGCCTGTTGGGCATCTGTGGCACAGGGTGCAAATGAGGAAGAGGGACTTTTTGTTAAGCAAAAATTCCTTTTTTAGATGCTACCTACATCAGAAGAAAACACAAATCCTGCTTTCATCCGAGGTTCCTCTGTCCCCTGTTGTGGCCCCTAGCTATTTGTTTGCAGTCCCAGAGCTACTCTGGCAAGGACATCTGGGTTCTACATCTGTCAGAGGGCTTGGGAGTGGCAGAGCAGAGCCACACTGAATGCCCAGCAGCCCCGAGGGACCCTTCATTGCTTCAGGCGTTTCAGAATTCCTGGCTTGCTGAGCACTTAAGGAGGTATTTTTTGTATTTGACCAAGAATTTTAAGTCTTTCTGGGAAGTGTCAGGACGACTTGACCTACTCCTGGCTGAACCGGAAGCCTCCTGCAGGGCTGTGCAGCCCTGCTGTGCGGAGGCACAGGTCTCTTCTCTATTCTCGTAATTGGAGCTTCTTTTCTGACCATTGCCTCACTCCACCGAGCAGCTGTTTCTCTCCATGCAATTTTCATATCAAGGAAGTAAACAAAAACTAAACAAGAAGGAACTAACATTTCCATGTCCCTTTTGCTGAATCAGAGCATAATTGTTCTAGCAGAGGGGACATCCTTGCAAATGCTATGCAAATAAGGTGCCCTAATTGTAGGTTCTTACTTGTTTCTGTAGGTCTGATGTTTGCTTCTTAATTGTGCTTTAGGGAGTTGGACTATTTTCTTAAATGCCTCTTGTATGGATGTTTTTTGTATATTAAAGATGCACTTTGGGGCCGGGAAGGCAGCTTAGGGGTCTAAGTGCCTATGTAGCAAGCACAAGGACCTGGGTTTGATCCTGGTACCACATGCTGTACATGTCAAGCCAACCATCAAAACTAGGCATGGTGGTGCACGCCTGTAATCCCAGTGTTGGGGTTGCTGAGACAGGAGGATTCCTATAGTCCAAGCTGTGTAGTGAGACCTTATACCAAATAAATAAATCTTAAAAAAGAAAGGTGCACTTTAGTTGAATAAAATTGCTATGAATGTGATGTTTGTGTCCTCCATCCTCCAATTCATCTGTCAACTGCCCAGCAGGATGGCAGGAGGATAGCAGGACCTGTGAGGAGGTAACTGTGTCAGGAGGACACAGCCATCAGAATGGGATTGGGGTTCAGGCAGAGGAGAGCCCATTCGCTCTTTCTCCATGCAGGAGGTAGCTTTCTACAGGTGTGACTTTTGTCAGGCCCCAAGCTCCCGGCATGGTGACCTTGGGTTTTTCCATCCCCAGAACTGGGAGAAATAAATATTTGTTTTCTTAGACCTTGGTGTCCAGTTCCAGCAGCCTAAACTAGCTCCAAGTATCATGCTTCGTAGGAAATCTTACTTCAGGTGGGATGTTCTCAGAGTCACCCACTGTGTGTGGACTTGGCCATTAGCTGACATTCTGGGGCAGTTTCTGTCATTATTGCATTAATCAAAAACAGTGCTATCCATGGCTGAGGCGGGTGCTTGCCTATAATCCCAGCATTCAAGAGGCTGAAGCAGGAAGATCGCCATGAGCTGGAGGCCAGCCTGGGCTGCACAGTGAGTTCAAGGTCAGCCTGGTTTACATAGTGAGACCGACCCCATAGTGAGTGCCCATCTCATTACCTGTATATTTAACTTGCCCAGATGGGGACAGGTGAAACCATGTCTGCTGGCCCCTTGAAGCTGACTTTGCCTGCCGCCTTTCAGTCTGAACCTGTTCTTCACCAGGCTCCCTGGCTAAGCTGGGGGCCACCACTGGCAGGCCAATGTAGAGGGGCATGGCAGAGCCATCAATGTGCTCTGTCACCCTCGAGGGTGACAGAAAACAGACCCAAGTCAGGGAAAAATGGTACCAAGGTTTAGGAGGCAGTCTGTTACACCAGAGGCCTGGCTGGGATCTCTCCCAAAGACTCAGTGCCCTGTCCGGTGGGGTTTGGAGACTTTTATAGGGAGAGCAAGTGGGGAAATGCAAGGCAGATTTAGTGCATTGTGAGTGGAAGACTGGGTGACATCATGGGTTGCTGCAGGAGTTTAAACATCTCAAGTTACCTTGCAACACCATCAGTTAAACAACGGGTTACACAGAGGAAGAAGCATCCTGTTACCAGACTTTTCCAGATACATCCATCTAGTTTTAACAGGCATTCTTGGAAGGCTTTATTTAAAATGTTAATTTCTCACTCTTTTAGTTAATCAGAAAAGTCAATTTACAGAGCTGGTATTTAAGGCTGTGTAGGAGGTACTGGGCCTGAGGGTCATTTGGAGATTATTACTGTTTATTTGTTCTTTAGTAAAGGAAGTGACCCAATTTAATAAGCAAAGTCCTGTGAAGAGTATGAGCAGGAGATCTGTTGGTGCCTCTAGCAGAGCTCCCAGCCATGGCTGTCAGCTGCCTAGGAGCCTGTCTGCCTGTCTCAGCCCGCTCGCTCGCCAGTGACAGGAGGCTTCCCTCATGACACCAGCCTTATTGACAGAGCAGCAGCGCTCTTCCTCTCAGAACAAGCAAGTGCTCCTTGTTGGGCCGTGAGCAGGTCCGGTGCCCTGTGGTTCCAGAGAAGCTTCCTCAGCCAGGGAACCAGTCTGGTCCAGCAGCATGTCAAGAGCTCCCTGAACTGCTGTAAAATCATCCTCAATTAGGGTGCCCGACTGTGGGCATCGTCATCACTTGCCCACGCCCGTGGCAGTGGCTCTGAGGTTAGAGTCCCCACTATCACTATCCCAGCCAAATGGGCAGTGTTACTGGGTCACGCTCCTGGCTGGTGGGGCCTGTTGCTTCTCCTGGTCTCCAGGTGGATGGAAGGGTGCATAATGTTTTACCCACATTAGGTCTCCTGGGATGAAAGTGTGCGGCGGGGGGATCCTGTGGGGGTGACTGTCCTTTTAGTTATGTTTTTGTGTACTTAAGAGGACGTTTTTTTCTGACTGTGTCCCTTCAGAGATAAGTGACTTAGACGATGTAGGTCTCCCTAGGGACCTCTGATTATGAGTGGGGTCTCCCGTACAGAACTTTAATTAATTATTTGTTACAGGATCTTGCTACACATCTTGGACTCACAGTGACCCTCCTGTGTCAGCCTACTCAGCACTGGGATTATAGGTGTGCGCCACCATGCCCAGGTTTGGCGGCCAGCACTGCATGTAGTAGTGATCAGACCTGGGTCCTTGTGCTTGCCAAGCAGGCACTAGCTGAGCTCTGTCCCAGCCCTATAATACAGAACTTTAAAAGGTGTATATCCCATGGATCCTGGTGGGCTGTGGATCTTTTTTTTTTTTTTTTTTTTTTTTTTGGCAGAACCAGGGCTCGAACTCAGGCCCTTGCACTTGTTGGGGAAGCGCTTATTCCACTGAGCCATATCCCTGACCCTGAGCTGTGACACAGGGAGAAGCAAATCTACCCATGACGCCTAGGTTTCTTGGTGATATTTAGTTAACACTGACTTTATTTTTTAAATTATTTATTTATTTGGTACAGGGTCTCACTTCCCAGCTCAGACTGGCACCAGGGATCAAACCTAGGTCCTTGTGCTTGCCAGGCAGGTGTTTAGGCTGCTGAGCTAGCTCCCTGGCCCTGCCTTGTATTTCTGTGAGTGACAGTGTCCTTTACAGTGAATGATAGCAGCCTTCATAGGTTTCCAGGTTGTAGTCAGAAGCTAAGAAACCACATCCTTGTTTTAATTTGTTCCCTTCTGCCGTGAGAAGTATACATTCCTTGTGCAGCATTCCATGGACAAGAACAGTGGCAAAAGCATGCTAGCATCAGTGTAGATGTGTACCTTTTCCCTTTGCCCGGTTGCAAGCCTGCATTAAGGCCCACAATTGAGCCCATTGAGCAACGCATTTTGGGAAAGGAGCCCCTCTTCCGTGGTGACTGTGGCAAGCCGGCCCGGCATCTCCCATCTTTGGCTGAGCTAGTTCCATCTGTGAACAGGGTGCACTCAGCGTCGGACAGGGGCTCCAGCGCAGGTCTGCTGGCTAGAGAAGAGCTCATCAGTGAAGGGGAGAGAGTGGAGGTTGGAGGGTCAAGCTCACTGCGCAGCAGGGTAGCTGGCTTCAGAGGCTGAGTCTGTTGAAAAGTAAGTTGGAGGCTTCCACGGAGCAGTACTTTGTACTCAGTGACACGGCTATTTGAGAGCCAGCAATGTCCCTGCCTATTGAGTAGCTCTAGAACAGTATGTGGCACCTAGACTGTTGAGTTTTGTCCCAGAGTTAGTCAGCAGAAGACCAGTACCCTCAGGCAGGGAGTCCAGCCTTTAGTCACTGAGTCCAGATTCTTTGACAAATGGGCAATGGGCCTTTCCCCGGGGCTGATCTATGTTAGAATCCTTGATGCTACAAGCCTCCATCTATCAGTGAATGGGTGAAAGGGTCTTTTAATGCCTTGTGCTGGGGCAGCTGACCGCTGCAAATTGAAAACAGAAGAAAGCATCCTAAGCCTGTACTTATGAGCTGGGCAACATGAGGAGGAAGTGGACCAGGGAGAGTATAAGGGCAGGGACTGTGGACTGCAGAAATGTGGTGGTTGAGCTGACAGCATGGAGGCCCTGCACTGGCCCGCAGCCCCTTTTGGCTTTCTCTTCAAGAGGAGGCAGTGTTCCAAGGGTCTGATGGGATTTCCAACTGCTTCAGACAAAGGGGTGGTTGCTGAGTCGGGCTTCTCTAGACCTAGGGCCCTGCTTAGTGGCAACGGAGTACAGTGGACCAGAGGTGGATCACTGAGGAGGCATGGCTGATTGCAAGCCCTGGAGGTGAGTCCTGCCCACTCTTCAGGGAACAAGTCTCTCAGAACGTTGGAGCCATGACTAGCAAGCCCTTCAGCCTGAGGGAGGCGCCGTTCCTTTTCTTGCAGCACAGTCAGAATCAGGGCCACGTCTCTGCTGTGGTGGGATTGGCTGTCAGATATTTCAGGAACAGGCGGGCTTTCCTCACACTGCAGCCAGAAGACCTTTCTGCTGGCCTCTGCAATCTTCCTAACATTGTTCTTTATTTTTTTTTCTCCTCTCAGTTCACAAAATGCTCTTGAGCAATCCCAAGTAACTGGTGGCGTTCATGCCAGCAAAGCCACCAACCTTCTGGATCTTTCTTCGGGTGTCAGAGGCTGACGGTGTGGTGCAGGCAGTGCTGTCTGTTGATTTGGAGGAGCCTCTGGGTCAAAGGGCGGGTAGGCCTGGTAGGCGTCAGATCCCATAAAACTTGGCAGGGCTTTGGTGGGTTCTTGAATAACATCTGTAGTCTCAGACATGTTCCTTTGCCTCTGCCTCCTTCTTTGAACCCACAAGGAGGGCTATGCAGTATTGATCTAAGGCTTCACAGCCTCCTGCTGTACTTCAGTCCCAGTTCAGTAGTGTTCAGGGGAGAACTGCGTTCACCCAAGCACTGGGGTCAGCCACAGTGGCGGGGTCTTGATTGGAGCCTGGCCTGAGCCCCATGAAGGGTGCAGTGGCCCTCTGGGTCACAAGGAGCTTCTGACCATCATTGCCTGCTGGCAGGTGGGGCCAGAAGACGGATGCAAGGAGGTCAGTGACTGCCTGGGACGACCCTAAGTAGGAGGGCTGTGGTGCTGCCCACTTGGGATGTCAGTGGAGCTCAGTGGCAGGTAACACACCTGGGGCAGGTGGCTGGGGCGCATCCCCGGGTTCCACAATAGATGTGAAGCGGCAGCTGGAGATGAACTGGAGGTTCCAGCTGAGGAGCAGAATGGAGGTGACGGCTGATAGGGCTGTCAGTGTTCCTGTCCATGGTGACATCACCCCAGACCAGTCTGGGTTTGCAGAAACCTGTGGTAGGTGTAGGCCTGTGGACGACAAGAGAAATTGGGGAGCAGGGGCTTGGGTAGGCAGCTTGGGCCCCCGTGAGTCCAACATGGAATCAGGAGTAGATGGAGCCAAGAGACCACTAGGGGGCGCAGCTGGAACAGATGAAAACAGATGTTAGGTCCTGAGAAGCCCCTGATGGTGGCGAAGGCGGCAGGGCTCCGGAATCTAGGAGGAGGAGGGGCGGCAGCAGCAGTTCTGGCTGTGAAGGTGGCAGTCCTGGCCAAGGTGGCTGTGGAATTTGGAAGTGTGGGGCCCCTGTGACTGCAGTGGCAGTGCTTGGGTAGGCTGTCGGGTGCTGAGGCAAGCTGGGAAGCTTGGGGCCTCTGAATGTAAAGAGCAGGCAGATTAGACTGGGGGTCCTCGAGTAGGACCTGGTAGAGCTTCACCAGTTTGCAGCAGGCCTGAGAGAGTTTCTGGTGGTCCCAGGGATTTGTTTTGATGACCAAGATGGCTTTATTGTCATGCAGAGCACAGGCAGAGTCCAGGCAGCAGGCTTTGACACAGGCTACTGATATGAGGGAACAGCAGGCCAGCATGGGCAGTCTTGGGGCCTATTATGCCATTCCATACTTGCCAGATGGCCTCAACATGTACGCTTCCTTTGGACAGCCAATCCAGACGGATCCAGACGATCAGTTTCACAGGAGGTCTGGAGCTTCTGAAGCTCCATTTCCACTCCATCACCCTCAGGGAATCCTCTCCTGAAGTGTTTCAGCATACAGCCAAGGGCTGTAGCTTCACTCTGACTTGCACCCATTCTCTCTCCCCACAGGTGTGTGTGGTGTACCCTGGAATGGAGACTCAGCGGACAACGCGGGGCTGGGTGCTTCTCGAATGAGGAACCATGTGCTCATCGGCCCTGCCCGCTCCCCTCAGGCGCACACAAGTCTGTCCATGCAGTGTGTGTGGCCAGATAGACTCCGTCCCAGGTCGGAGCTGTGAGGAGGGTGCATCACCTTTTCTTTTTTTTCTCTATGCTGGGGAAGTCACTTTGTAGCCGTGTAACCATGACTGTGAAGTGCAGGAATCCAACCCACTCGAGCTCTGCCGCTCTGGCGTCCCAGAGGGGCATTTGCCGTGGAGCACAGACAGAGTGGCCTCCTGCTTTTGCCACCTGCTAAAAAGTGTCCCAAAGCTTCCTGCAGACACTCAGAGTTTGCACATTCTGATGTCTTCCCTCCCAGGTGGCCTTAGCTAACAGCTGATGAAAGGTGATCAGGCTGTCCTGCTGGGATCTGAGCAGGAGAGACCAGCACGTGGGCCGGGTGCCCCGAGGGTCCGACCTGACCTGCAGACCTGACTTGACTGTGTCTGTCCCCTTTTCTTGGGTCCAATGAGGTCTGTTAGTGCTTCACTACCCCATGGAGGTCTGGAGGGCACAACTTCCTGTCCAGAAGTCCCTGCTTTGGCCATCAGGCCTCAGCCAGTGACCTGAGCAGTCAGCACCGTAGAAACCAAGAAATGTTGTGGAAAACAGACCAAACATGGGATGAAATGGCACCAAGAAGGTTTAGGAAGCAGTTTATGATACTGGTGGGCCTGACTGGAATCTCTCCCAGAGTCAGTGCTCTGCCCAGTGGGTTTTGGGAACTTTATAGGAAGAACAAGTGGGGAGGTACAAAGGCAGATCTGGCACATTGGGATTGGAGGGTTGAGTGACATCACTGGTTGCTAAGGAAGCTTGAACATCTCAAGTTACTTGGCAAGGCCATCAGTTAAACGAACACAGGTTATATAAAGGAAGAAATATCCTGTGATCAGGCTTTTCCGGACATGTCCATCCGGCGAGCATTCCTGGCAGATTTTATTTAAAATTTTATTTAAAATTTTAATTTTCTTTCTGAGGGAACAGCTACTTACCACATGTGGGTATTTCCAGGATGTTTACCTTCCCTGCAACTTTAATGGAGAGAATGTGGTGGGCAAGGGCAGCATCCCAGGAGCGTTTGGCAGTTTGTGCTCCTACTTCTGGAAAGCACAGTGTGCCTTAATTTAGCTCCTTCCTACTCCAGCGCAGATGCTCACTTAACAAAGGCATCCTTCTGCGTGTGGTATATGGTGCACCCCAAAGGCGGAGGGAACCCAGGGCCGCCTCACAACAGGCCACAGAACCATCTGGGGAGCCAGGGCTTCGAGATGAAGTGCTATTTCCAAGACTGTGCAAACCCTCTTACGGAACCTTCGAGACACAGCTGGAGAGCTTCAGAACTGCAAAGTACAAAGTAATAGAGCACAAGGGCAGAATGGGTGGGCATGATCCCCAAGGCTTTGCGTTTTGGGAATCCTTTGAGGCTGCTGCTTATTACCTTTATCAGAACACAGGACTTCAAGAAAAGCGTGCCCTGTTGCCAGAAAACGTTAAATGACAAATTGGGTGTGTGGGAGGAGATTTTCCTTTTTTTGGAAAGCAGCAGAGCCATGATGTCTTCTGTTTATGTTTCAGGCAGTCTGAGACCACCCAGACCTCCTCGTGTTGAAACAGGTTCCCCGGGTGGCCTTTCATAACGCTGCTCCTCCCTGTGCTTCTGTCCCTACTGATGGGGTCCTCTGTCCCCGCTAGCATCTGCATGTTGAAAGCACTTTCTGTCTTGCTTAATAACTAGATAGCAAGGCCCTATCTCAAAACAAAACAAAAACCATGACATGATAAAAGCATGAGAACATGTATTAGAATTCTCATTTAGTAATAACAGTAAATAAAAGACAAAACTGTCCAGTAAACTAAAATACCTACTCAGCAGACCCTGCCTGTTCCCTTGTGGACAAACCCACTCTTCAAGTGACATTAGTTTCTAAGGACCAGAAAGTTCCCTGGTGAGTAAAGAATCCCGTCTTGAGGGTAGACCTGCAGGTTTCCTGTCCGCCTTGGCCAGCCAACGCGAGGGCACACCCCTCTGGAAGCAGTGGCTCCCCTGCTTCTCCAGCAGCACCCAGCCGGCTCTGGCTTCTTCCCCCTCCTCTCCCCTCTGCGATCACTCTTCCTTTCATTTGCACAGGATTCCTTCAGGCGGGGTAAAAAGCAACCGACCCAGCCGCCTCTGCTTCTACTAACTGACGCTCACATTCCCGTTCTGCTCCCCAAGCCTTGGGTGGCCGTGCTGCAGAACTGGTGCCCACCTGGGTGGAAAACAGTGCGCTCGGGCGGCGGCCAGAGCCGACCTGCAGCTTAGTTTGTACGGGCTTGCAACCTGGAAGCACGAGGGCTTACAAGCGGGGTGAGTTTTTATTGGATAACATCAGTTATCTCCTTGCTGGGCAGAAAGTCCTGGGAGTAACAATGTTGCTCTCCTCTCATTGCTAGAAAGCACAGGCAGGCTGGGGAGATGGCTCAGTGGAATAAGTGCTTCTCTGGCAAGCACAAGGGTCTGAGTTCAATCCCCAGTTCCGCCAAAAAAAAAAAAAAAAAAAAAAAATAGAAAGCACAGGCCGTGCAGCTGGATGGGGTCCCTCTGTACCCGGTCCGGTTAGCCCTGGTGTCCTCAGTCGAGGCTGAGTGAGCCTAACAGGTGCTGCACATCACTGTGCTCCCAGGAGTAGTCAGACTACTAGTTGATTTTAATTGTTTTGTTTTAATGTCTTTAGTACAGGGGCTCCCTACACAGACAGGACGCGTAGTGGTCCTCCTGTTTTCAGCCTCCCAAGAGCTGGAATTACAGGCGCACCCCACACGCCCAGTCTCAGTTGTAGGCACAGGGCGCCCCCGGGGCCGGGCCAACACAGCACGTGGTGCCGGGGTCCCTGTGCTCTGCCTAAGCAGGCGCTTTAGTCAGCTGAGCTATCTGGCTGGCCCTGAGGTGAATGTTTAAAACTTTCTATCAGAGTAGATCTGAGTATGCTCCCCTTTCCTCCACACTGCCTCCAGCTATGAAAGACTGGTGCCTTGAACCGCTCAGCAGGAGCATGCGCACTCTCAGAGCCAGGGATTAAACATTCCCCAGCACACCTGCTGCCACCTGGGATTATTTTTTTTTCCTTTTGTGCAGGGTCTCACTACTCAGCTTGGACTGGCAGTGATCCTCCTGTTTTCTGCCTCCCTAATGCTGGGATTACAGTTCTGGGCTGACTCAGCTTGCAGGGCTGGGGATTAAACTCAGGTCTTTGTGCTTGCCAGGTAGGTAGGGGCTTATGCCTCGGAGCTATCTCCCCAGCTCCATTGCCTGGAATTCTTGGTTGCATTTTGAGGGGATTCCAAACTCTTGCATCTCCCACTTACAGAAATTCTCTGAGGACCCCAATGAGCTGCTAATGTGACACTGTCCAAGAACTCCAGTTCGCCTTGGAGACCAACCCACTTCCCTGTTTGTATCTGTTTTTTTTTTTTTTTTTTTTTTTTTTTTTTTTTTTTTTTTTTTTTTTTTTTTTTTTTTTTTTGTGGAACCTGAGATTGAACTCAGGATCCTGTGCTTGCCAGGCAAGCGCTTATTCCGCTGAGCTATCTCCTCAGCCCTCCTGTTCATATCTGAGTTCCTCTGAGAACAGTTTACTTTTCTGCTTTCTTTCTTTTTTTTTGTAGAACTGGGGATTGAACTCAGGCCCTTGCGCTTGCCAGGGAAGTGCTTATTCCACTGAGTCATCTCCCTGGCCCAAGAACAGTTTACTTGTACCTCAGCTTAAGGCCAGATTCTATCTGGCTTGAACTGCAGTCTAAGAGTGACAAGGGACCTAAGTCAGGAGGTCCCCCAAATGCTAAGTGCAAACCAACAGCCTGAATTTGGCCAACTCACCTACTAATTGGGTCCCGCTCTGCCACAGGGAAGCATTCTTGTGCAGTAACAGAGCCCCTCCCGGATCCTCAGACTGTCGCTGCGTGTCAATATGTACACGTCTTTTTCCACATTTGTCTCTCAGTCAGCCTCTTCAGGGTTCTGGAGCTGCGGAAGATAGACATTTCCAGAAGTGATGCACAACGCTAAGTTGCGTCAGTCATCCCAAGGGCAGGAGTGTGACTGACTAGGAGGCTCTACTTCTTGACTCAACAAATGTTGCAGGCCGAGCACATTGCTTTCCAGTTCTCGGGTTACAGTCAGGGCCGCTTCAGACAAGGCTATCCCTGCAGCCCGGTACTAGGACGATGTCTTTAACTCTCTTGGGAAGATACCTGGAAAGGAAACGGCTGGGTCCAATGGAGTTTCCACACATGATGGAGGCAACCTGAGAACATAATGCTAAGAGAAGTTCAGACAGAAGCATGAATATTGAACAGCTTCTCTTCTGTGAGGAACTCAATGCACATTCGCCTATAAACGCAGAGCACAGCAGGAGACAGCGAAGTGGGAGGCAGGGGACATTCAAGTAGTTCCCTGAATCCTCTGTTCTGCTGTTTCAAAATTATTTCAATGTAGATGCTGATCTGTTTCATTTATATTACTAGTTTCTCTTAGTTCATTGAAAAAAAAATTTGTGCTATTAACTCTTTTTTGTCTATAACTTGTACACATTGAGTAATATTTTAGCCATTCTTTCTGCTTTCTTTTCTCTCTTTTTTTCTTTTCATTTTTTTTTTTTTTTTGAGACAGGGTCTCACTGTGTAGCCCAGGCTGGCCTCAGACTTACAGCGATTCTCCTGCCTTAACCTCCTGAAAGCTGGAATCACAGGAGTGTGCCACCACGCCCAGCTTCCCCATTCTTTTAAGATTATACTACACACTGTGTTAACTATTGTTGTTCTCTAATTATTTTTTATGGTGTTTCATTTTGTTTTTTTAAAAAAAGAAAAAGGACTCATGGTTTCCTTTTATCTCCTTAGATCCAGGCATCTGGCATGGCTGTTCTTTTTGGACACACTTGGAGTACATTTTGTCAGACCTGAGACGCTGGGCTGCTAAGCCTTCCTAACGACTGTCCCGAGCAAGCATTTTTCTCCTGTAGCCCAGAGTACAATTTGACCAGCACTCTTAACCCCGATATTTCCCTAATAATTGCCCCATCACCAGTCAGAGTGTGGTTCCCTTAAACAGCCCCCCTTGAAGACAACTCCCACCCACTTCCCTGGAGCCAAGCAGCAAAGCAAAAACTGAGTTCAATGTTTATTCCCTGTTCATCAGCACTGGATGGCAGGAAAGAGAGCTTGGAGAGAGGAGTCGCCCCCAGCTCAGGGGACCCTCTCTGGGCCCTGTGGTGTGAGCTTGTTTTGTGCACCGATAATGACCTGACGTGTTACTAGGTCAGTGTTCTCTGCAAGGCCAGGTTTTCCAGCAAATGGGCTATGAATGGGAAGAGGCAGGGCTAAGATGTCCACACACTGTTTTTAAGAACTATCCGGAAGCCGGGCAAGGTGGCACATGCCTGTAATCCCAGCACTCGGGAGGCTGAGGCAGGAGGATTGTTGTGAGTTCGAGACCAGCCTGAGCTACAAAGTGAGCTTAAGGCCAGCCTGAACTGCATCGTGAGACCCTGTCTCAAAAAGACAGGAAAAAAAAAAAAGAACTATTGGGGCAGGGGAGATGGCTCAGTACAATAAACACTTCCTGGCAAGTGCAAGGGCCTAAATTCAATCCCCAGTTCTGCAAAAAAGAAAGAAAGAAAGAGAAAGAACTGTCTAGTCGTGTGGTGTCACTGGCACTCCCGAAGGCCCTTCGGAGGGGCCATTTTCTTGAAGTTCTACGACAATGGTAAGAAGTAGGGAGATGGTGTGCTCTCAGTCATTTCCTCAAGTCCAGAGCTCATTCCTACATCCATAGGTTTGACTCTCTGTCAGGGGAGATTGGGCCAGGGGTGTCCGTGGATTCTGGGGTTGGCAGGCATCCCGGAACCAGTGCCCCACGGCTACTGAGGCAGGACTTGTACTGCCACCACACAGTGGCTGAGCTGAGGTTCCAAGAACAGTGTGGCTGAGGCAGCCCAGCCCCAGGCTCGTGCAAGCTATGCTGGGGCTCCACCACTGAGCTGCGCCCACAGCCTTTTACTTATTTTGAGACAGGGTCTCTAAGCTTCCCAGGCTGATTTTGAATTTGCAATTTTTCTGCCTCAACTTTCTGAGTAGCTGTAATTATAGGGCTGTGCCAACATATCTGTCTATGCACTTGGCTATATGGAGATGCTTTTGTTTAAGAAAAGACACTGGGGGCCAGGGAGATGGCTTAGTAGAATACGCACTTCCCTGGCAAGTGTAAGAATCTGAGTTCAATCCCTGGTTCAGCCAAAAAAAAAGAAAGAATTAAAAAAAAAGAGAAGACACTAGTTTGATTGGAATGGAATGCAGTAAGGTGAAGGATCAGGCCGCTGATATCTTCCTGCTGCACAGGAAATCTCCAGTGGTGGCCCTGGGGGACCCACATCCTGGTACTCACTCAGGCCCACACAATGCCCCTGCCCACACTGGCTCTGTGACTTATCTTAATTAACACAATGTGGCCCAAGGGACACTCAGCCAATTTGGGGTCTAAGCCTTAAAGTGGGGTCTGCACTTTTGTGAGCTCTGAGCCATAGCAGAGATCCAGCTACCTGGCACAGAGACTGCCTGGAGAGGTCAGCAGGAGATGCTCTGTGGCCACACAAAGGGGGCAAGGGATGGGGATGGGGATGGGGGAGGGAGGGAGCAAGAGGAGACAGGAGAGAGTCAGAGGAGGGAGACAGAGACAGGAGAGAGAAACAGAGGAGACAAAGAAAGGAGAGGAAACAGAAAGGACAGAGACAGAGGAGAGAGAGAGATAGGAGAGAGATAGAGACAAGAGAGAGAGAGATGAAGAGGGAGAGAGCTGGGCGTGGTGGCACATGCCTGTAATCCCAACACTTGGGAGGCTGAGGCAGGAGGATTGTTGTGAGTTCGAGACCAGCCTGAGCTACAAAGGGAGCTTAAGGCCAGCCTGAACTGCATAGTGAGACCCTGTCTCAAAAAGACAAAAAAAAAAAAAAAAAAAAAAAAAAAAAAAAAAAAAAAAAAAAAAAAAAAACAGGGAGAGAGAGAAGAGACAGAGAGATGGATGGAGGATAGACAGAGCAATGGAGAGAGACAGAGACAGACAGACAGACACAGACAGATAGACACCTTCGCCTGGAACACCCATCAGTGAGAACACCCCACACCCCAGAGACGATCCTGGCCAAGGCCCTGGACATTACCATGTATGGGTCCCAACATCGCAGGGAGCCCAGGTGAGCACTAGACCCATTTCATGACTTTTATTGCTGTTTTTGAGTTATAGGGGCTCTTTGCATCAGCAGTCTAATGTGCAAATTTCTCCAGTTTTAGGGTACAGATGTACAGAATTTAAAATTTTCGATGAAGTTCAGGTTATCTAATTTTTCTCTTGTTGCCTATGGTGTGTGTGTGAGAGAGAGTGAGAAATGTTCATTATATTGCTCCTAAATTTCTTCTGTGATGATCTTTGTCTCCTATGTTTTTTTTTTTTTCTGAGAATTTTTACAGTGTTAGGCCTTGGATTTTGGTCTCTGATCTGTTTGGGGTCAATCTTTAACAGTATTAGATAGGCATTTGATTAATTTTGAGTTCACTTTCTTTGCACATGGTATGAAGTAGTAGTTTAATTTCATCCTTTTGTGCATAGGATTTTGTTCCTAGGCTCGCCACCAACTGCTGGAGACCATTTCTGCTCACTGAACTGCCGTGGGACATTTGTCAAAACAATTGAGGACGTGTGTGTTTTATCACTGACATCCCGGGTCCATCCTAGTGATGTGTGTGTCTGCTCCTGTGACAGTGCCATGCTGTCTTTGTTTCTGAGTTGTCGTAATAAATTTTAGAAGGAGGCAGTGTGAGTCTTCCAAATTTCTTTCTTTCTTTCCCCATTCTTTTGCCTGTTCTGGGTCACCTACTCTCCAACATGAATTTTTAGAATAAGCTTTTCCCTTTCTACAAGAAAGGAGCTGGAGTTCTGTTTGCGGTTGTACTCTGAAAGAAGACGTTTAATCATTGTGGTCTAGATGGATGGCGAGTCTTCTGTACGAAATGGAAGGTCCATGGCATTCTGTGTGGTCCTGGGGTGCTGAGCCCAAGGCCTTCGCACCGGCCTGCGTTTCCAGCCCTTTTGTGATTTTTATTTTAACGCAGGGTCTTACTAAGTAGCTAGGCTGCCCAGGCAGTTTAGACCTGTGATCCTCCTGTCTTGGCTGTCCAGCATGCCTGGGTTCCAGCCGTGTGCCACACACATGGCTTTGCATGTCACTGGATCAGTCATTTTCCCTTCATTCAAGGCCCTAGTAGGGGTTCAGGTTTTATTGCAAAAGTATCTTCTCCCATTTGCACTACCAACCTCAGCCAATCAAAGCTCACTTCTTTCTGTTTCTTTTTAGTTTAGTTTTGTTTTTTAATGTATTTTGTGCAGGGTCTCCCCTTGTAGCTCCAAGGTATACTGACCTCCTGTTTTCAAGTCTTCCAGCATTGGGATTACAGGCATGCACCACCACACCAGACTTGGTGGCTGGCTCTGGGCACCCAGTGGTGGGGCCAGAGCAGCATGTAGTGCCAGGGATCGACCCTGGTTCCTATACTTGCCTAAACAGGTACTTAGTCCACTGAGTTATCTCAGCAGCCCTTCCTTTTTAAATTTGATTTAATTTTATTTTAAAGAGAAAAAAGTAAAAATGTGAAACAAGATAAGAGACTAACAATGGTAAATACATTGCATGTTATTATCTTTAAAGTAGTTACTCAGGGGCTGGCCAGATAGCTCAGTGGACTGAAGTGCCTGCTTAGGCAGAGCACAGCAGCTGGGGTTCAATCCCTGGTGTGCTGTGCCAGCTCCACCCCCAGGGTGTGCTGAGAGGGCATTTGAGACTGGGTGTGGTGGCGCACCCCTGTAATCCCAGTTCTTGGGAGGCTGAAGACAGGAGAATCACTACAAGTCTGATCTATGCAGTGGGACCCTGAACACCTTGTAGACCCTATACCAAATGCATTAAAAAAAATTACTCAGAGTGCAAGATATAGATGTTTAATTGTTCAAACAATATTAACACAAAGCTTTCTTTGAAATGAACTAAGAGAAATTAGTAGTGTCACTATCAACTATCTCGCATATGTGCGTGAGAAAGAAGAAATGTGTATATATGTGTGTATGTGTGTGCATGTGTGTGTATGTGTGCATGTGTGTGCGTATGTGTGTGTATGTATGTGTGTGTGTATGTGTGTGTGTGTATGTAGTTTTTGCTTTCTTTTCCCGTGTGTTTTTCGTCTTTCCCTATCTCAGTTTCTTTTCCTTTTGAACAGTTTCTTCCCATTGTACAGCATCTATTGTACATTTTAATCTCACTATTTCAGCTTCTTGCACTAGGGAGACGATATAGTGTTTACTCATGCGTATGTGGTTTATTTTACTTCCGAGTATCGCCACAAGTTGCGTCCATTTACCTGTAAAAGTATCCAGTTTACCCTTCTTTGTGGCCTAGTAATATTCCATTATAGATAAAAAGGCCACATCTTTTTATCCATTCCTTGGTTGGCAGGCATTTGGGTTGTTTCTAAGACCTGGCTATTATAAATTGTGTTGCTACAAACATGGGTGCATGCGTATCCTTCTGGCATGAAGTTTTTAATTCTTCTGGGAAGATACCCTGAGAAGATAGCTGAGTCAAATGTGAGCCCTAGTCCCAGTTTTTGAGGACTGTCCACACTGATTTCCATGGTGGTTGCACCAGCCTGCACCGCACCAGCAGGGGAGAAGGGTTCCTTTTCCCCACAGCCCCTCCAGCATTTGTTATTGGTTGATTTCTCGATAATAGCCATTCTTTCTGGAGCAGGGTGCAATCTCAGAGTTGTTTTGATTTGTGTATCTTGAATAACCAGTGTGGTTGAACATTTTTTCATGTATTTAATTGTTCTTTGTATTTCTTCATCTGAACAGTATGTTACTTGCAGATAAGAGTTTTACCTGTTCTATTGTCCAGTAGACTTAATGCTTCTGTTTTAACATTGATATCTTTGATCCACTTCAAACTTAGTTTAGTTTCTGGCGAAGTACGTAAGCTCAGTTTTAGTCTTTGGTATGTGAAGGGCCAATTTTTCCAGCACGATTTATTAAAAATGCCATCTTCCTTCCAGTTAGTGTTTGGTGTCTTTGTCAAAGATAAGGCTGTTGCATGTGTCTGCTGTTGTTCTGCACGCTCCTTTTATTTTGTATTTTAGGGAAGGGTCTATAGCGTGTTCAGGGTCTCACTACTGGGTTGGACTCCTAGTGATCCTCCTGTTTACAGGCTCCCAAGACCTGGGATTGCAGGCACAGGCCACCATGCCCTAGTCTGCATCTTCTAATCTGTTCCATTGACCTTTGTGTCTCTGTTTTTGTTTTTGTCAGTACCATGCTGTTTGTACTACAGTAGCTTTATAGTATAATTTCAAGCTAGGAATTATCATGCCCCCTGCCTTGCCTTTGTTTCCCAGAATTGCCTTTGCTATTCTAGGTCTCTTCTGGTTCCAAATGAATTTTAGGATTGTTTTCTCTAATCCTGTGAGTCGTGCTGTTAGAATTTTTATTGGAATTGCATTAAATCTGTATAATAGTTTTGGAAGTGTGTGTGATCCAGTGCTCTGACATGGACCTGTCACCGAGACTCAGACATGAACGTCCACAAATTCACACTAGGATCTCCAGTGGGCGGCGGCAGAGTTGGGGCTTGAAGGGATGTCAGAGCAGGGCACAGCAGAAGGGATTCACGCCATCGTGGTGGGAGAGTGTTAGTTGTAAGGTGCGATCCAAGCACACCGTAGTGTTTATGTATTACACACAGCACGCTGCCGCTGGCCCCTCAGCACCCCCTCCTCCCTTTCCAGCACCCTTAGCCCGTTATCCTTGCTGCTGTCGGAAGCAGTTCTGGAAGTCCTCTTCGCTGAGGTCTTCACAGGATGTGATGATGGTGACTGAGCCACCAAGCGCCATCCAGCAGGAAGGCAGCTTGTAAGCACACGACACTATGTCCCCTCCCACCTTATTCCCCAGATCTGGCACCTGGTGACTTCTGGCCCCACTCCAAAGTCAAAATGACCATGACAGCGAAATGTTGGAATTAATCCAGGACATGGAGGCAGCCATAGCAGAACTGCTTCAGCAAGCGAGGACAGGCGCACCAGCGCGCTCGAGGCCGGGTGGCGTGTGCTGAGGGGGCTGGCTGCAGAGTGGCTCCTGTAAGGTCGGAGTGAGCCTGCCCCGCGCCCCTCGCGCGGCAGGGCTCAGGTGCCTTTCGCTTTGGGCCGCCTCAGGACCCAGCCTGACGAAAGGCCCTGGCCAGATGTGCGGCCTGCACCTTGGACTCCCAGGCGTGAGCTCGGAAACCTCTTTTTCTGAATGACCCAGTCTGGATTTCTTCTAGAAAAGAGCAGCAGAGACCAGGCCAAGACACTGAGCAAAGCCAAGGAAAGGCTCTCTCAGGGCCGTGTTAGAAACTCATCCTATTTTTAAATCTGTTCTTCTTTCCAAGACTATCACAAAGTGGTGCAATTTCATCAGTAGTCACTCAAGACTTCGCGGCACTTCATTCGTAGTCCAGCAGGCTTCAGGTTCTGCGCCGCCTCAAGCCCCCTCCTGTTCTGGCACTGAGCAGGCACATGTTCACTGTGGCATGGTCAGTATGGTGCATGGACCTTGGGAGCCCAAGGGGTGAGCCTGCGCAGGTGGATGGACTCATTCAGGGGTCAGCTCAGTGCGGACGACCTGAACATGGTCATGTGCTGCTGGTACCTGTTGGACGCTGGGGTTGGGCGGTGACCAAGGCCTTGTCCCTGCTTTCGAGCCGCACAGAGGGATCCACGTAGTGACCATGCACAGTGCTAAGAGTGAGGATGTGTGGAGGCACCTGGGACTTCCCCAGGTGTCTGTGCAGCCAGGAAAGGCGTCCCGGGCAAGGGACCGACTCACGCATCTGGAGGAGCAGGCAGGCAGGTGCTTTCCCTCTCCACTCCTGCTGCGGCCTGGCCACAGGGCCCCACTGTCTCTCAGGCCCTTCCTTCCTCCTTGTGCCTGCTGCAGCTCTGACCCTCATCTCTCCTTTTTTTTTTTTTATTTTTGTTTTATTGAAGTACAAATATCAATGAGACAGTTTTAAGATACCTTGACAAGATGGATTTGATAAATTAATACGTTGCAAACTGTTTTCATAATGTTTTGGTATTATAGAAGGTGCATACATGATATACTTACAGGCATTATTATAGCAGATGTCTATCAGTAAATTAAGAGAGTGTAGCTGTTTGCATATCTTATTTTTTACACCTGAATTACATCAAAGATTCAATAATTAATACTTTCTCCCTTGTTATTTTCCTAGTGCTTGTCCATAGTACTAGAAGCCGACATAATATCCTGTCCACCCACCATTAGTGCAAATCTTGCCTCTCATAGAATTATGTAGAAGCACAGCGTTATCTATCCCAACTGTACTGTCCATACACACACATCATGATTCTTCCTTTCTATACCCCTTCCTTTGTCTACACCTGTCAAAGGAGTAGACAGTGCCCACTCCATTGTCATTCAACTAACTTAGGTGCTTGAACTTGACAACACAATCCAACACAGTCCAGCATTCCACAACAATAGTGAGTTATCCGAAGAAGATGTCGACCACAGCCATTTACAGCTCAACTTATTATTATGGCCCCGTGGTGTATACTTCATTTTTATACTTTTCTGCTGGATGGTTAAGACCTAGATAGAGCAAGACCTATATACCAACACATGTACATTTTGTTTCTTATGAGGTCAGTGAAGTCCCCTCAGGGTTCATCTTGTAGTCCTGTACCTTATACTGTAGATCCTTTGTCTGTGTCATCCATGTGGATGAGTCATGGCCAATGCTTGACCGGTTTTCTCTCTGTGAGAGCCTGAGAGAAAGTTTTCTCTCCATGTGACTCTCCCCAGGCACACTTTAGAACTTCAATCTCTTTCCTCTGTGGCTCCATAATCTCCTTGTTCAGAAAATTTGGAGCTCAACTGAGTTTCATGATGTTGCAGTACAGGTTCTCCTATGTCCTGAGTCTTCGCTGACCTTGAAAGGCTAGAGCCAAAATGTTGGCTGGCCTTGTGGCTCTTCTATTTCTCCAATTTTGACCTGTGAACTTAGGTTGTTAACCATCCAGAAGAAAATCTGGTTAGTATCCTGCAGCATATGCCATTCACTTTGCCTTATCTGACTCAATTGATTTTAGTTGTTGTACGTTTCCATTTGTATTTCTGCTTTTCACTTCTCCTCATCTCTCCTTGACCTGGCTACTGCAGCTGTCCCCCCTCCCTGCCTCCTCCCCCTTCCCCACCTCCTCTCCCCTCCCCACTTTCTTCCCCCTCCACACAACCTCCTCTAAGAACATGCAGAGCAGGCACTGGCTTGAGTCAGCTTCCTCAGCGTGAGCATTTGGTGGATCAGGTCACTGTTCTGCCTGTTTTTTTTTCTCTCAGTACTTTATTGGTTCAATTTTTAAGTTCACTTCTAACTTATTGTAAATAAGAGCTTTATTGACAGTTCATGTACCATAAATATATATAATTCAGTGGGCTTCCCTATGTCCAGAGTTATAGAATATTCGCTCACCCTTGAGGTGCGTGCCAGGCTTCAGGCCTTCCCGTTGCCCTGCAGCATTCCGGGCTGAGGAGAGACACTGCGTTCCATCCTGGACACATGGGCTGTGTCTGCTTTTTGTCTAATGAGTAATGCTCTTTGGCCATCTGTGTGTCCAGTCCTTTAGGAGTGGCCCCGTGAACTCTCAAGTCCTGTGCTGTGCTGTGCTCACTGTGTCCTGGGCACTGGCTTCAGGGTGTTGTGTTACTGATGCTTTTTTTTTTTTTTTTAATACTGGGGATTGAACTCAGGACCCTGTACTTGCTAGGCAAGCACTTATTCTACTGAGCTCTCTCCCCAGCCCTGTTATTGATGGTGTTCACTTTGATCGCTTGATGGGCACTGTGCTCGCCCAGGTCCCTATAAAGTTGTTCTTTACCCGTGGTGTCTGCCGTTTTATTTTTTATTTTGGCAGAACCAGGGAGTGCGCCTGCCAGGGAAGCAGTTATTCCACTGAGCCATTTCCCCGGCCCTGTCTGCCATTTTATGGAGAGGCCTTTGAGGCTCTGCCCACGTCTCCACTTGGTCACCAAGTCCTCTGTCTCCCTTCTGCCTTCCTGCCCTCCTTCCTTCGGGTCTGGGCAGATCCTTAATTTCTTGTTGTAGCCAATGGATTATAGTTTTTCTGAATAGGGTTTGTTTTTCTCTCCTTTTGTCCTAGATTTGGCCAGTGACAGCTTTCTCCAGGGTGGTGCTGGGGTGTTCTCACGGTCCCATGAGAACAGCCTACTTTCTTTGAGTGCGTCCCTCACCCCTCTCTCCAGATGAACTGTCCTTCTAGCTCTGAGTTCTGGGTTCAAAAAGAACAAAGTGCCTGTCAAGGCTGTGGGTGTGGCTTTATTTTTTTAGACAAGGTCTTGCATGGAGCCCAGGCTGGCCTTGGGCTCAATCCTCTTGCCTTAGCCTCTGGAATGCTAGGATGGCAGGTGTGGAGCCACATCTGGCTAAACCTGTGTGGGTTTTGTTTGTTTGTTTTTAAATTAATGTGCTGCTGCCTCATTGGCTAAAGCAGGTCACATGACTCAGCCCAGAAGCAACAAGGCCAGGTCACACCAGGCAATAGATCCCACACAGGCCTCTTCACTGGAGGCTGATGTGCTCTGGGCCACCATGCCACTGTTAACAGAGGCATAGAGACATGTTCTTTTCCCCTTGAAGAAAAAAAATGAAGCAAACACATGCAGGCTCAATGGCACTCAGCCTTGGTGGGAGAAAAAATGGCAAGCCGCAGAGACGTGCTGGCATGCTTGCCAGCCTGGACGGCCCCTTGGCAGCTCCTGGTAGCCGCTGCTGTGTAGGGCACAGGCCCACGGCTGCCAGGTCTTCTGAGTTTTTTCCCAGAGAGACTGAAAATTTGGAGTTTTAGAAGGAATCCAGATTTTAAAGTGTTGGCTCAAAATGTTAATCCCATGTGGACCAACAAAACCCATCTGTAGCTGGTGTTCAGAAGCCCCTGTGTGATCGTAACACAGTCCCTTGAGGGTTCTATTCAGGGTGGTGGAAATCCTGCCTGAATGCACGCTGGCACAGGAGCGAGAGCCGATCAGCAAGGCTTGCGAAGGTTCTGTTTTCTTTTTTTTTTTTTGTCTTTTTGAGACAGGGTCTCATGCAGTTCAGGCTGGCCTTAAGCTCACTTTGTAGCTCAGGCTGGTCTCGAACTCTCAACAATCCTCCTGCCTCAGCCTCCCGAGTGCTGGGATTACAGGCATGCGCCACCACACCCGGCTTCTGTTCTGTTTTCAATGACTAAGTTCATCCTTAGACAAATTTCCTGAGGCAGCTGCAAAAGAAAAATGGCATCTTCAGGCTACAGTAGTTTTCAGTACTTCTGTGCTCCAAAGGACAGCAGTCCCTGTTCTACAGTTACCTAGCTGTGGAGACCTCAGGCTGGCACCGCTGCCCTGGCCCACCAGCAATATGTCCATGTTGGTCCAGCTGCTCGGAGCTCAAGTTACTTTAGATTCTGTGTTTTCCTGCACTTTTCTGTAAAAGCCCTGCTTCCTGTGAGGTCCAAATCCTGATGTGGAGTGGTCATGCATTCCATAGATTAGAACCAGTCTTTTTGTTTTGTTTTGTTTTTTGTCTTTTTGAGACAGGGTCTCACTATGCAGTTCAGGATGGTCCTAAGCTCACTGTGTAGCTCAAGCTGGTCTTGAACTCACAACAATCCTCCTGCCTCAGCCTCCCAAGTGCTGGGATTACAGGCCTGCGCCACCACGCCCGGCTAGAACCAGTCTTTTTTGTTAATGTATGTAGTACAGGGTGTTCAGGGTCTCACTACATAGACTGGACTTGTAGTGATTCTCCTGTTCTCAGAGTCCCAATTGCTGGGATTCCAGGTGCGTGCTACCACGCCCAGTCTCAATCACTGTCTCTGCACCCCGGGGGCAGGGCCAGCATGGCATGTTGGGGATTGAACCCTGACCGCTGTGTCTGCCTAAGTAGGCACTTTAGTCTGCTGAGCTGTTAGGCTGGCCCTAGAACCAGTCTTGTTAAAGGTGAAAGTAGAGACTTGCTATTTGCTTTTTGTGATCTCATACTGTTACTATTTCCTTGAATGTTCCTTGTAGAAAGCTGTAGAATTTCAAAAAGTTAGGAAACGGACTCAATCCCAATCCAGACTGAGAGACGGCACAGCTGAAGGTTGGCAGTCTGACTCTATACCTGGGGGTGCTTCTGCGCTTCTGGAGAGTTCTAAAACTGCTACTGTTACCTAAAAATCAGCAGTGCCTCAAGTTAACAACTTACGGATCCCAAGTGGATCTCCCCAGTCCGGGGCCCTCGAAGTGCAGCGTCCACCCCAGGACAGCAAGGCCTGTTTGTTCTCTAGAGCCGAGTGGATCTCTTTCCTGGGGATTCGTCTTTTAAACAATCCAAACTTTGCAACCTAAACCAACACTTTTCTTTGAACTACAGTGCGCCGCCCTGGCCACGGGCAGCAGGACAGTAACTCCTCTCTGCCACCTACTCTGGCTCCTGCCCTTTGGCACCACCCAGCCACGTGGTGGGTGGGGGCGGGGCGAGGAAGGCGCTTGCATGGGGCTGGCTGTCCTCCACCCTTTTGCTAGCTAGATGTCAGCTAGTTGGGGGCCAACTGCCTGGGACCTCTGGCTTCCCATGGAAGGGTTAGTGAGGACAGTGCACTATCTTCGAGACCAATGGCGGAGGTTCCTGAACCCCGCTTCTAGCACATGCACAGCCCACTGATGGCAGGCACACTTTACTCCACAAGAATCCCGGGGACTCCTTCCCTCATCGTGCAAATCTATGCGCAGAGCACTCTTGCGCACACAGATTATGCACTCAGCCAACTGAGAAGATTCTCCCGTGTGATTAGAGTCAGTGGCCAATGGCGCGCACACCCCACTTTCTAAAGTAAATTATTTTATCTGATAGATCATAATAGGTCTCCAGAGTTGTTAAAGCCTAAACAATCCACCCAGCACTAGAGAGGGGAGGACAGGCGAGAGGGGGCGTGAGGGGGCGAGGAGGGAGGTCTCGTCATTCCAGAAAGCCAGGTGTGGTGCAAACAGACTCAGAGTTTCGAAGGAGCACGAGGCCTGAACTATGTCTGCACTTAGTGGACTTACAGATCTCACGGAAGCCTCGCCCATATTTCCACCTGTGACCTGCTGTGTGGCTGGCCTCCGCCCACTCCCCTTCTCCACACGTCTTTGCGGTGCAGGTGCAGTGCCACGGGGGCCGCGCCAGCGTCTGCCCACAGTGCCATCCCGGGCACACTGCCAGGCCCCACTCTGCTTAGAGCTTTGACTCAACACCCACCTCTTGGCAACCTTCCCCCATTCCTCTTTCTTCAGAGTCCTGATGATAGTGACAATGACAAGGACACCAAAGATGATAGTGTGGTACTGATAACAGTGACAATCACAGCCACTGCGCTTGGTTTGCGGTCAAACACCACCTGGTCTGCAGCTGTTCTAAAGCCCTTATTCATGTTAACCAGGGTAGAGCAGCAACACACCAGGGAAGCCAGTTAGCGTCACCCCGTGATAGGAACCAGGAAGCTGAGGCAGGAGAGGCCAAGCAATCCACCCAGGCCTCGAGGCGGGGCAGGCAGGGCAAGGATCCTGGGCCTCCGGAGACCAGCCCCAGGGCTGTGGGACTCAGGGGCCTCTCCAGAGAGCACATGATCAGGCTCAGCGTTTGTGTCCCTGCTGGGCTGGTTGGCTCCCTGCTCTACCTGGAGGGTTTCATCTCCCAACTATACAAAGGAAGCGCTCAGTTAGCAAAAAGTCAGCCAGCAGGGAGCATGTGGGACAGAAAGAGAAACGCTGTACTTCAGAGCAATGGGGCCTTGTTTTGCCCTCCTCCCAGGTTCTGGATGAGTGTTGGAAATCTGGACAGCCCTAGTTAGGAGGAGCAAGAGAGAAACAGGAAAAGGTTGGATGGGTGTGGTATGAGGGCCAGGCTGGGCTACTGGAAGTGGGTGGTGGTGGAGTGGGAAAGAATGGTCTCCAAAGCTTAGGGTAAGGCTGAGGGGATGGCAGGATCAAGCAGAGCAGTCACCTGGGGTGGCCGGTCTGACTTGTGATGTGCTAGTGGCTTGGATGGGTCCAGGTAGATGGACCTGGGAAAGGCTCCAGGTCACCTATGACACTTTTAAAGGGAAAATATGTCATCTCATAGAGCCTAGAAGTGCCTTGTCCTTGGACAGAACACAAGTAACTAATTCTGAGTCTCGCTGGATTTGAGAAGGGAGAAGTAAGGCTGGGTATGGTGGTACACACCTGTGCTCCTAGCACTCGGAAGACTGAGGCTGGAGGACTACCGTGAGTTTGAGGCCAGCCTTGGGTACAGTGTGGGCCCAGCCTGGGCTACAGAGGGACAGTGCAAGGCCAGCATGGACTGCACGGTGAGACCCAAAAAGATAGATAGATAGATAGATAGATAGATAGATAGATAGATAGATAGAGACCTTTTCTCCTTGATTGGCTGCAGGACACAGCTAACGCTCAACCCTTGTTGACTGAATACATGAGTGAATGAGTGGGCATTCCGTGGCTGTCGTGGGCAGGGCCAGAAGCCTGCACTGATGCACTGGTCACAGCATCTGAACCTGGAGACAGGCAGTCCTTTCCTAGGTGGGATGGCAAGTGTTCTCTCGACCTCAGTGAATTCATCAACTGCCTATTGAGGTGGAGTCTGGAAGCTAAAGATGGATGATGGGCCTTGTGGGCCTGGATGTTGGGGTGGGCCTTACCACGCTGTAGGTGATTCCTAGGCAGAGGAAAATGGAGTCTGTTTCTGTTAAGAGAAGAAATAAAATTAGATTTCTTGAGTATTTTATCACTCAAAGAAGCACGAATACTACAACCTACTGTTGGCTAGAGAAAGAAAATGATATAAATGAGCTTTTGATCTACAAGTTTCTCTTCCATCTGCGAAGGCTCTTACTTACTCTTCATGGTTACTATCTGCAGAGGATCAGGGCACGTTCAGCCCATAGGGCTTCCCGCAGCCTGAGCTTCGTGACCACGCCCTCCTGGTGTCTCCCAGCATGCTCCTTTGTCCACTGTTTTCCCTGTGTGAGCACCATAGCCTTGAGTTCTCTCTGCCATCTTTGCCTTTGGTGGAGCTCTGGGTGCTGCTGCTTTTCTTTCTTTCTTTCTTTCTTTGTTTCTTTCTTTCTTTCTTTCTTTCTCTGTCTTTCTTCTAATTAGAGGATTTATAATGTCCCTTGGTCTTCTTCAGTGTTGATTAACCCTGATCCACTGATTCACTAGGTCTTGCAACATGGGGATGAGCTCCAGTCCTCTTCCCTTATTGGCTGGCATACTTCTCTAAGAGATGCCTCTCAGCCTCCTATTGGTCCACTGGTGGTACAGCTCGTGTAGGGAATGCCTAGTTTTTTCCTTCAAATTACCTCCTTATTTCTAAAATTTATTTATTTGATACAAGGCTTCACTATGTAGTTCAGACTCATAGTGATCCTCCCATCTCAGCCTTCCCAGCATTGGGATTAAGCCTTCCCACCACCACATGCATTTTCTCTGGCACAGTACACTTGGGGCTCTGGGGTATGTGGTACTGGGGATCAAACCCAGGTCCTTGTGCTTGCCAGGCAGGCGCTTAGACCACTGAGCTATCTCCCCGGCCCCTTATTAGCTTCCATTTCCATAACAAAACACCTAAGCCAGGCCAAATTATGAAGAAAGCAGTTTATTTGGCTCCCTGTGTTGGAGACTGAACTGAATGCATCTTTTTGTTGTTGTCTTTTTGAGACAGGACCTTGCTGTGTAATTCTGGATGGCCTTGAGCTGACTTTGTAGCCCAGGCTGGCCTTGAACTCATACAATCCTCCTGCTTTAGCCTCCCAAGTGCTGAGTTACAGGTGTGCACCACCACACCTGGTTTGATTCCATCCTAGACAAGAAGCCTGGGCTTTTACAGTAATCCTCTCAGCGGCCGGGGAGATGGCTCAGTAGAATAAGCACTTCCCTGGCAAGTGCAAGGACCTGGGTTTGAGTTCAATTCCTGGTTCCGCAAAAAAAAAAGAGAGAGAGAGAGAGAGAGACACTGAGACATTATAATAATCCTCTCATGAGACCTAAACAGGGTCCCATGAGGAGTAGCATGAGCCCTATGGAGAGATCAGTTCTCAACTGACCTAAAGACCACCCACAAAAAAAAAAAGACCACCCACAAGGCCCCACCCCCACACCCTCCTGGGAACTAAACCCCAAGCATGTACCCTTGGGGGCACATTTATTATTAGTAGTAGTAGTAGTAGTATTTTAGGACAAGGTCTACAGGCTCTCACCATGAAAAGTAAGTAAGAGCCTTCGCAGACGGAAGAGAAACTTGTAGATCAAAAGCTCATTTATATGCGTAGATCAGACTCAGTGATCCTCCTGAGTGCTGGAATTGTAGGCATGCGCCACCACCGGGCGCCCTGGGGGGGTGGGGCCAGCAGGCATGCCTGGAATTGAACCCTGAACCCCTGGCTCCTGTGTCTGCCTAAGCAGGTGCTTTAATCCGCTGGGCTATTTGGCCAGCCCTCCTTAGGGGCACATTTAAAGGCTAGCAAATGCATCTCTTTCTTCTGTGCCAAGGGCCCCTAGTTTACAGGATACAGGGAACAGAACTGGGACGCAGAGCACACTGCCCCACCTCTTCACCTGTACCCTTCCCATCCAGCCCCGGACTGTCAGTGTGGCCAGTATGGCCGGCCCAACGACCCCTGCTCGTCCTCTTTCCCTTCTATTCCTTCCCAAGCTGCTCCTTGGATCCTTCTTCACCCACCCATCCATCCCGGGTGCCCAGTGCTCTGGCTCAGCCCACCTCCCACGGCCAGGACTGTAGGAGAAATCCAGTCTGGTCCTGACCCTGTCTATGGAGCTCCCAGTGGCTCCTGTCTTCTCCCTGCCTCATGTCGCCTGACTTGGGCCAGCTCTGTCCACCTCCTCCCCACAGTCACCAGCACTTGGAGCGGGCTGTGCTGCGAGCGTGGATGCCTGAACAGCTGTCATCCGGGCTCCTGCCCTCTACTTCCCCCTTAGGTGGTTGCGGCTGGACTTCGGGCTCCCCAGGAGGTGGTGCCATGCAGCTGCTTGGGTTTTTGATTCCCAGCAGCAGAGAGTATCTGCTGGCAAGTGTGTAAATGACTGCGAGGGGAATGAATGACTGTCACTGGTGGGTGAGGAGCAGCACTCAGTCTGTCTGACTCTGCCCTTGGGGTCTGGAAATTGCCCATTTTCAATCATCTTTCATGTAGCATGCGTCAGAATTTCCTTCCTTTTTAAGACTGAGTAATATTCCATCGTGTGGATGGACCGCACTTCCTTTATCCATTTGCGATAGGGAGTGGGTTGCTTTTGATGCCGAGAATAATGCCGCTATGAGCATGGATGTTCAGAAATCTGTTCTGTCTCTGCTTTCCACTCCTTGATGCGAACCCAGGAGAGGACTCCCGCCGGGTCACGTGCTAAGCCCTCATTACCTTGTCTGAGTAGCCTCTGCAGCCATGGTCCTGGCCAGCCGAGCTCTGAGTGAGGCGCTTCTGTCACCAGGTGGCGCTGGAGAGCAGGTCAGGGCGCTGGGGACATCCTCGGCCTGGGGGAGGGGCCGGGGTCCTAGGCCAGGTGAGAGGGTGCTTTGCAGGGGCCACACCGCCCCAGAACTTCAAACTTCACAGTGCTTTCAAGGTTTCTAACATTCTCTGGGGACGCCCTCACCATCTTCTTTAACACTGGGGCTGGAGTGTGACCCTGCCAGAAGACCAACACTGCACTGCCTACCTGCAAAAATCAAAGGGACTGATTAGCGACTGTTCCCAGCTCTGGTCACCACCCGTGTCCCCAGGGGAAAGAAAGAACACGGTGGCTGCTCTGCGTGAGGCTCAGGCAGCAGCATGGGCTCCTTCTAGCTCCCAGAGGCCCTGTCCCTTACCAGCTGGTGACCCTGAGCGAGTGACCCCGGAAACAGCCTTTGCCAAGCACCTGCCCGGGAGGTACAAGGTCCTCAGTTTGATTCTCGTGCCAAAAAGCAAAACAAAATAGAGAACAGCTTCTTTTTTCCATTTCTTTCTTTTGGCAAAAGGATCAAGCTCAGGCCTTTGCAATGAGTTCCATCCTCCTCCCCTTTTTAATTGTTTAACTGGCAGACAGGGTCTGTCCAGTTGCTGAGACCGCCACCAGGTGCCCGAGGATGAGATGAGGACGGGGGAGAAGGAGGAAGGCGGAAGCCTTGGCCCACGAGGACCAGGCCGTGCGGGTGACAGGGCAGGAGCTGGGCTCCCACTGCTGCCTATCCCCAGGCTCCGAGGGTCTGGACCGCAGGTGGGTGCTCTGATCCCCTGTGTGAGGGCTGAGGGCTGAGGGCTGAGGGCAGAGGCGGGGCAAGGGCTTGCTGAGTGTGGTGGTGGCAGTGGAGTAGAGGAGGGCGGTCAGAGTGTTGGGGCGCCCTTGCAGAACAGCAGACCTGTATGCAGATAGAACAGAAACCCATTCATAGGCCAACCCTGAACGTCGAGGCTCAGATGCTCCCCCTTAGCAATGTGCCTCTGTTTTAAAACTACTCAGGGAGTATTTCAGGGGAGCCCCTCCCAGTCAACGCCACTTCCTTCTCTACCTACTTTTCTCAGGCCCCCTCCCTCCCAAAACGTCCCCGTACAAACCTGCCTGACAACAGATGACGTCATGCTTATGTTCTGTGGAATCCATTGTGTACTAACCTACTATTGGCTGTGTACTTCCCATTCCCAAGCCATATTTAAATTGACCTCAAACCTGCTTCTAGGCTGGGGATTTTTTTATTTTATTTTATTTTATTTTATTTTATTTTATTTTTGTCTTTTTGAGACAGGGTCTCACTATGCAGTTCAGGCTGGCCTTAAGCTCACTTTGTAGCTCAGGCTGGTCTCGAACTCACAACAATCCTCCTGCCTCAGCCTCCCGAGTGCTGGGATTATAGGCATGTGCCACCATACGCGGCTTTAGGCTGGGGATTTGAATGTGCGGGTCCCCCAGTCCATGAGCACAATAGAAGTTGCCCTCCTCAGTGCAGAGGGGCTTCCATTTGGGTCAATAATGGTTTTCTGCTCCAGGAGAGGCCCTTTCTCTGGGCAGAGCCCAAGGACACCTGGTGGCAGCAGCGGGAGGGAGTGGGGGCTGGAGCTGTGGTATGGGGGGAGCCGGGGAGGGTGAGATGAGGAAAAGGTGGGCCGGGAGCCCTGAGAGCTGCAGTGTGCCATTTGCCATCCCTGGGCTCTGGGGGCCGGAAGTCATGGGTAACTGTGGCCTGGTGGAGTGGCCCAGGTGGGAGCTGGAGTGGCTGAAGACAGGAGGAAAGAGGAAGCCAACGTCTAGGGAGATGGAGCCAGTGGCTTCTGGCATCTGCGGGGGGAACCCCAGACACAGCTCCTCAGAGTGGAGGCTGAGGCCCAGGGTTAGGGCACCCATGCGAGATCCCGGCCTCTTCTTCTAAGGCCAACAAGCCCTACCATGCGGAGAACCACTGTCATGACCCCCTGTGACCTTCATTCTTTCTGTAGAGGATGCACATCCAAACACGGTCAACTCAGCACAAGGACCGCGAGCGATCCCCTGAGGGCTGTAGCAAGGCTGTCATCCCCTGTGCTGCTGACCTTCCCAGGCCAGGCTCCAGGCACCGCATTCCCAGCCCCCTCACTGAACAGCACAGGGCACCCTGCAGATTCTCTCGGCTCCTGCACTTCTAGAAAGATCTCTGTGCCTTGCCACCTGCCAGTAACTGTAATGGGTCAATTCACATTGTAGACTATAAATGTAAATCTTGTGTTTTCTGTTGTATAAAAATGTATACTCACCACTGTTCTAAGTTGTTTAGTATCTAGTGGCTGTTTCTTGCTAAGATAAAATTCCTTCCTCACTAATTCCTGTAAACAAAGTTAGCTTACAGAGATGACTTCAAAAGGAAATTAAATGGGCTTTAACTTCTTGTAACCTCGGGCTATGCAAGGCTGCATGCAAGTACTCAGGTGCAAGATAACCAGAAACTAAAAGAAAGCTTGGGTAGTGGTTACTGGACCCTGAAAACATTGTTTTGTGTCAGACAATGAATTTGTTTACCAAGTGGAACATGGTTCCTTGTTTTAAAAGCCCCCCAGCTTCCTTTTGGTCTTCTCTTGTGTGAGAGCTGACTGGGGGTCCTGAGCTCAGTAATAAACGGCTTCCTGAATTCCAATCTGGCTCATCTGGTTCCTATTCTGAGCCTAGCCACGCACCCAGCCTGAGAACCCCTCCTGCTCTTCTTTCTTTCTTTCTTTCTTTCTTTCTTTCTTTCTTTCTTTCTTTCTTTCTTTCTTTCTTTCTTTCTTTCTTTCCTTCTTCCTTCCTTCCTTCCTTCCTTCCTTCCTTCCTTCCTTCCTTCCTTCCTTCCTTCATCTTTCTCTCTCCTCCCTCCCTCCTTTCCTTTCTCTTTTCCTCCCTTCCCTCTCCCTTCCTTCGCTTGTAAAAATTACATCAACCCCAAGCTCACCAGCCATTTACATTAAATATACGGCAGTGTTTACATATACTGTTGATAGTACTTCAATGAAGCTATTTTTAAAAACCTACTGGAGAGCCTTTGTTTGCTTTCCTCCCCCTGGGTGGTGTCATTACACACGCTATAATTACTCTATTGTGGTGTAATTTACATACAAGAGACTGCCTCTGTTTACACAGCTTTCACAGATGTCAGTGCTGTGGGACTGCCCCTGGCACCAAGACCTGGGCCTCTCTTCTGCTTCTGGGGTCCTTTTGTCCCTCCCCTGCCCTGCTTGGTCACATGTACCAGCCTTTCCTGGGCGTCCAGCACTGAGGCCATGTCCACCTTGGCTCTCTCCGCATTCTGGCCTGAGGTTTCCTCCTGCTTTGTGTGTCTCTCCCCAAACCCCTCTGGGCTCCAAGAACCACCGCAGCACGTGACATGCCATCATCCCCGTGTCCACCTGCTTGTGATGGACCTCCACTGTCCACAGCTTGGCATAGTTATGACAAACGACTTGGCTGCGGTACCCTGGCCTGGTCTGTGGCTCGAGTTCCTCCTGTGAGACTCCAGGTTGTGCGGTGATGTGCGTGCGTTTAACCTTCAAGGAACTGCGGCTTTTGCTTGGGACTGGGCTAGAGGCAGTGTGGCCCATGCCCTGCTGTGTCCAGGGACGCCCTGTGCACTCTGTTCTGTGAGGGCACACAGCACGATTCTTTCTTCCTGCCAGAGTGTGTGAGCCCCACTTTTCAGGAAAGCTCCAGCGAGCCAAGGCGAAGTGTCGGGAAGACGAACCACGTGTAGGGATCTGAGGAGGAGCGAGGGGCGGTCTGTCCCTGGCAGCCCAGAACCCAGTGGGCACTCGCGATGTTGATACAGGGAGAAAAACTGATCTCGGGTGGGTGACCTCCAAACCATATAGGGAACCCCAAATGACACAGGGAAAAACTATCTCTGGACCTGACCTCTACAAGTTCATGTTCTCTAAAATCGAAGAATGAATTTTAGGAAAAAGCGGAGGAATAGATTTATTGAGAGAAAGAAAGCCCCTGTCCCAGAGAGGGACAGGAGGGGGGGCCTAAGGGGGTAGTTCCCCCAGAAGCTGTCTCTTCCAGGGACTTTTATAGAGGAAAACCATGTGGTGAGGCGGGTCTAAGGTGGTAAAGACATGGGAACTCGCTTAGGTGAACAAGAGGTGGGACAAAGCCATGGTTAAGCAATGAGATTACAGGCACCATTGCTCAGGTAAAATTGATTAAATTCAGGAACAAACAGGGAAGTGAGTCACGTAGCAACTGGGCATGAATATGGGACAGGGTCTCTTCTTGTGGGGGATTGAGCTAGTGACTCATTTAGGCTCTTTCAAAGTGATTGCTACCTATTTAGAATATCAATCTTTGATGCCCATCCCTAGCGAAGTATGTAGCTGTGTTTCCTCTTTCTGTCTTGGTCTTGAGGTGTGGCCCATAGGGAGTGTCTGTTTCTTCCAAATTGCAAAGTCACCTTGTCTGCCATCTTGTCTCCTGGCCCTGTCTGACTGCCTAGAATATTTCTGTCTAACTCAGCTGCCTACAACAATGTTAATGTGCGAGCGCCCTGCGCCAGCCTGTGTGGGGGCACACGCCCGTAATCCTGGCACTCGCAAGGCTGAGGCAGGACTACTGTGAGTTCGAGGCCAGTCCAGGCTACACAGGGAGGTCAGGGCCAGCCTAAACTACAGAACAAAACCCGGTCTCAAAAACAAACAAGTGAATGAGGCACAGATTTTTATGATTAATTTCTAAAAGCACCTTTGGGGGTAGGGGGTAGTTGAGACAGGGTCTGGCTGTGTGGTCCAGGCTGACCTTGAACTCATGCAGATCCTCTGGCCTCAGCCTCCAGAGTGCTGGGATTACAGGCATGTGCCACCATGCCTGGCTCAGAACACTTCCAGTGCAGTGAATTCAGCTTTAGTGTAAGTGGCTGATACCGGCCGCTGCTCAGCGCCCTGGGAGGAAGCTGCTTTCACTGCCAGCGCCTCTGCTAGGCAAGCAGAGGTCTCCTGCACGGGCTGAAGGTCCTTGCACTTGCCAGGTAGGCGCTTATTTTACTGAGCCATCTCCCGGCCCCCCACCCTTTTAAGGGTCCTAGAGGGACTGGTGTTCTGCCCGAGTGCACGTGCTGAGGCCCCGCCCCTCAGGATGACTGGGAATGGAGGCCTTGCGGATGTCATCAAGAGTCAACAAGGCCTCGAAGTCTTGCGGTGGGCGCCCGAGCAGCCTGACCCACTGATGGTCATGGCTGTAGTTCAGCGACACAGGGCCACTTGCACACCCATCCACAGGACTGGGCACCTCTCAGTCGCCTCTCTTCGCCCATGAGAGCTCCTACCCCCCCCCCCCCCCCCCCCCGCGCTGGCAATCCCTGTGCTCCTCCAGAGACTTCCTGTCAGTGGAATCACACTGAGTTTCTGATTTCCATCACTTAAATACGTGCCTCTAAGTCCATCTGTGTTGTAATAAGGGTGAAATTCCTTCCTCTTTAAGGGAGGGAAGCATTTCTTAGGGGATCCTGGTTAGTTCTTGCTTGAAGATCCTTATAAAGCTGAGCCCTGCTCCAACCGGCCTCTCCGGCTTCCCGTCCTGAGATGTGAGCTGCTCGCACGTGGCCAGGCTGTGACAACACTGCCCTGAGGTTCTCTCCTGAGCTTGTGCCTCTCTTGGAATTTCAGCTTCCAAAACCGGGAGCCCAATAATGCTCCTTTCTTTAGAAAGTTAGGATACCTCAATAATTTCACTAGAATAACAAAAAATGGACCATCAGAAATACAATTCCTAAGGGCTTCTATTTTTAGAAAATAGAGCCAGGTGTGTCATGACACAGGTTATAATCTCAGTACTCCGGGGGGCTCTGCCTGAAGGATCACAAATTTGAAGTCAGCCTGGTCAACGTGGTGATTTAGTGAGACTCAAAAAAAAAAAGAGAAACAAAAAATAGGGGCCTGGGTGATGGCTCAGTGGAGTAAGTACTTCCCTGGCAAGCATAAGGGCCTGAGTTCATCCTGGTTCCATCAAAAAAAAAAAAAAAAAAAAAAAAAAAAAAAAAAAATATATATATGCTGAGGCTATAACTCAGGTACTCACACAATCAAAGGAACTTGTCTAGTAACAAACTCTGAAATGTTTCCTGAAATAGTCTCGGGATGCTGCCCAGCACGAAGGCCCTCGGTTCACCTGGGCTCAATCTCTGTGCTGCCTAAGAAAAGAAAAATACCTGTTTGATTTGTTACATTTAAAAAACAAAGAAGGGCTGGCCAAATAGCTCAGCAGATTAAAGTGGGGGGGCTTCAATCCCCAGGCCTGCTGTGCCAGCCTCACCCCCAGGCTACACTGAGATGGGATTGAGACTGGGTGTGGAGGCACATGCCTGTAATCCCAGCGGTTGGGAGGCTGAAAACAGGAGGATCACTACAAGTCTGACCTGTGTAGTGAGAGCCTATAGACCCTGCTCTAAATCCATTAAAAAAACAACAAAAATGGCGCTCTGAGAAGGCAACAGGAGAGTGAGGACCTAGTATTTATTCCCCAACCCTTTCCTGTTCAGATTACCAGATAAAATGCTGAGTATCCAGTTAACCTTGAATTTTAGGTAAACAATGAGTTATTTTTTGTAGTTATGTCTTATAATGCAAGGGATATGCATAAATTGAAATTATTTATTTACCTGATATGAAAATTTGTCTATGAATCTTTTTTCTCCTTTTGTTAGCTCTGGAAACCCTATGGGTCCCCAGGGGACTATGTGAGCGTCCCAGTGGCTTCCTTCTAGGGGGCCCACCCTGTCCTGTCCTGGCTCCGGGCACGGCGAGCTCTCTGCACTTCTTTGGTCCTGTTGGGTGGCTCTGGCTTCCCCGCCACTCCACCAACCCCTGCCCGCGTCTCAGCCTCAAGTCTTCACTGAGTTCTTCACTGGCCCTCTGCGGTGGACCCTGTGACCATTGCTTGCGCTCTGCTGGCTTGGCTGCAGTGAGACGGCCCTGGAGCAGTAGTCGCAGTGCCATTCTGAGAGTGATTGTGGGGTGTTTCTATGCAGCCCAGCAGATTTCTGTTGTGGATGGTTGTTGGGGCCAAGGAGGCTGAAGGGATAAATTCATGTGTGAGGATCTCAGAGAAAGCACGCAGACATTGACCACACAGCAGTAGCAGGCAGCCGAACAGAGCAGGAGCGCCTTGCGTCTTTATTGGTTAAGTCTTATATGGGTTGTTATCACATATTTACACTCTTGTATCCTGCCATAATCATCAGTGCATGGGTATTCACCTGTGCTACGTTGTGTGTGCATACCTGTGTCCTGCTGTGTGCCTAGGCTAGACCGTGGGGTCGTGTCCTCGGAGGTGTCCCAAATGTCCTGACATGCCCCAAGCTCTGGGTACTTTGGAGCAGTACCCCACTATGGCACCAATCAAAAGGCTTGTAACCTGGATGGAATAACAAGAGGAAGGGAGGGAGGGAGGGAGGGAGGGTGGCCGTCAGGACAGCTCACACACCTGCCTCAGCTGGGCCTTTTGTGGCCATATCTCTTGAGCATCGGCCGCTAGCCTCTTCCTCCTCCAGACAGAATCACGCTGGCAGCTCTCCACGGGGACACCTTGGCCGGCACTGTGTCCTTGGTCCCTCCTGTCCTGTGGCTTCCATCTTCTTGGGCTGAGCAGCAGCTCCTGGTTCCTTCTGTCCTCTAGTGCACAGATGGCCACTGTGGATGCTCCTGCCCCCACTCTGGAATGCGACTGAATAAATCCCACCCTGGCCGGGCGTGGTGGCGCATGCCTGTAATCCCAGCACTAGGGAGGCTGAGGCAGGAGGATTGTTGTGAGTTCAAGACCAGCCTGAGCTACAAAGTGAGCTTAAGGCCAGCCTGAACTGCTATGAGACCCTGTCTCCAAAAAAAAAAAAAAAAAATCCCACCCTGCCTACTTCTTCATATGTCTTCTGTCGACTCTGTCTCTGTAAAGAGCCCTAGCAGTACATGCCTTGGTCAGCGGTGGACAGCAAGGGCCGTGTGCAGCCGGGGGCCGGGAGGATCTCACGGTACCCGTAGCACAGAGGTGTCTTGGCTTCCTGCAGCCCTGCTGGAGACCAGGGTGGTGCGCCCTGTCAGCCACGGCCCCTCTCAGGACCCGAGTGAGCTTTCAGGGCTCTCTGTGACTTCCCAGCATGGCTTTCCAGCCTTTTCCTGGTCTGTGAGGTTAGCTCTGTGGCTTGGGAGTGTGGAAACTTGAGGACGTGAGGCCTTACGGGAGGCGTTAGGTTGTTAGGGCTGTGCCCTTGAAGGGGGTGTGGGGACCCTGGCCTCTTCTCCTTCCTTTCATTCCTGGCCATGAGGCGGGTGGCTTTCCCGTGCCCTGCTGTGATATGGCACCTCGTCCTGGCTCAATGCGAGGGCCCAGGGCTTGGGAAACCCCTACAGCGGGAGCTGGACTGAACCTCTCCTCTTACAAAGCAATTTATGTGGGCTTTTTTGTTGTTGTTGTTGTTGTTTTTTGTCTTTTTGAGACAGGGTCTCGCTATGCAGTTCAGGCTGGCTTTAAGCTCACTTTGTAGCTCAGGCTGGTCTCGAACTCACAACAATCCTCCTGCCTCAGCCTCCCGAGTGCTGGGATTACAGGCCTGCGCCACCACGCCCGGCTATGTGGGCTTTTATTATAGCAAAACAAAAAGATAAATGAGTGAGGAAATGCTGCCTCAGGTAGCCAATTTGCTGGCTGATGGCAGGGCAGCTCTTGAAGGGTGCGTTCACTCTTCCCTCCCTCGCACGTCCCTACAGTGCGGTGTGGCAGCTGGGGGCTCGGGGCGCTGTACTTGCAGCCTTCGCAGGCTCGCATGCATAGAGGGAAAGTATGCCAGGTGTGGTTAATAAGAATACAGGCCTCAAAATAGATTCACAAGGTGCCCAGTTAAATCTGGATCTCAGGTAAATAGCAAATTATATTTTGCCATAAATGTCCCACATGGCATTAAAATTTGAATTCTGTTTTTCTGTAATTGGGCTGTGGATATTCTGCATTCACCCAGCAATCCAGGGCAACAGTGGCTTTCAACAGTGTCCAAGAATCCTCAGTGCCTGGCTCGTGGGACCCTTGTTTGTTGACTGAAGGAGAAGGGAGGAAGGAGGAAAGCACCAGGAGACAGCTCTCGCCTCATATTTGGAAGGATACGGGATGGGGCTCGTGCCTCCTGAGAACTGAGACCAGTTCTTGTGCCTCCTGGGAGAGGGAGGCAGCCCCAGCTTGGTGACAGGCCCACAGTCGTTGTCTTAGCCAGCATTTCCTTTGCTGCACACAGACCTGAGCACACAGCTTCCGGGAGACGTTTCATTTGGCTCACGGTTCTGGGGAACGCAAACCATGTCCAGCCGGCTCTAAGGCAGACACCCCTGGGTGCAAGGGAAGGTTCCTTTGTGCCTCTGCATGAGACTGCTTAGTTCATGGCAGGCAGGAAGCAGAGCAGGAGAACGGCGCTGAGATTGCAAGTGTGCGCCACCACTGGGTCACCATCCCAGTGCGGCCTGGGGGTGGGGCCGGCGCAGGATGTGGGATCCGGGAAAACTAAAATTAATTTTAAATAGCCTTTCTCCCTTGTGACCTGGCCCTCGTCGGCCCTCAGCCTTGGTCCTCAGGGTGGGCTCTGGGGCACCTGCCTCCGGTCCTGGGGAGGGAGCACTGAAGACCCCTCAGCGGGCAGCCCGCTGTGCTCAGGTCACTCTCAGACCCAGCTCTCTCAGTCACTCGGCCAATACGGCCACGAGCTGCGTCATACTTTGCCTGGTGAGGACAGGGCGCCCGTATGGCGGTGGCCCCGTTCATCCCCCCCACCCCCCGGGCACTGACGCCCCACGCATGGTTTCAAACCGAGCTGACGCTGAACTCTGGTGACAGAAACCCAGCTGGGCAGGGAGAAAAGGGCTCCCCTCCCTCTTCAGCAGCAGCCCACAGGTGCTGTCCTGGGTCCTGAGCCTCCTGCAAATGTCTCTGAGGAAGGGCTCTTTGGAGGTTGTCGCTGAGTCTTGGGAAGGCCACCGCCCGTCTCCAGAAGGTCAAGAGTCCCCGCTTCAGAATTTCATTCACAGTGTGGTGGCCCAGGTGTCTGTGCCCCACACCTGCCTGCCACTCAGCCCCCTCTTCCAGGCAGCCTCTTGGAAATAACTTTCCAGGTCATGAGTCCCTTAGGACGGAAGAGCTCCACTAGCGCCTCCCTCTTCTCCCCCAGAGACTGGTTGGGGAAGAGAGAAACTCGGGGGCCACACTGGACCCTGCTGGAGTGGGGCTTTCAACCCTGGAGCCATTGTGCCCCCAAGGACACCTAAGCATTATCTAGAGACATTTTGTGGCCAAAACTGGGCGGAGAAGCCGGGCGTGGTGGCGCAGGCCTGTAATTCCAGCACTCGGGAGGCTGAGGCAGGAGGATTGTTGTGAGTTCGAGACCAGCCTGAGCTACAAAGTGAGCT
>PVKA01020748.1:0-39850 GCA_004027165.1 Ctenomys sociabilis
CCACACTAGGTGCTCAGTATGCTTTCTGAACATGTACATGGACAAACAACTGCCCTAGTGAGGTACTAGGACAGTGCCAACTGGTGGTGCGTGACTTCTGGGCTCGTGTTTGCCCTGCTGTCCAGAAGGAGCCATGCCCATCAGACCTTGTTTCAATTTAGGGCTTGGAAAGTACAACTCCTGCATGGTGTTGGCCCCAGGGCCATCGGGTGGCCAGGAGGCAGGTGCTACTGTGCTTCTCAGTCCCCCTCCAGCCCTTGTAGTGTCACACATCATGTGTCTCCCAGGAGTCAAGGCCCGATGACTGTGCTTCCAAGCGTCCTGCTGCTCTAGAACTTGATATGTGCTGGCTGGATGCATTTTAGTGGGGTTCCTTAACAGGGCAGCATTTGCTGAGTGCCCACTGAATGCTGGGTTTGCACTGAACCCTGGGAATGTACAGACCAGCAAACTCCATCCCAGCCAGTCTTTCCAGGGATTCTGGGCCATGGAATTTGACAGTTTCCTGAGCAGGCTTATCCCAAGGATGGCCCAGGTTCCCAGGTAGGAAATATTACCTGGTTAAAACTAGAGAGGTCCCCTGGGTGCTGTTGTCATGCCCCTCTTGGGAAGACAGAGGGTGAGATGGCTTAAGTCACTGGTGGTATAGGCCTGCCTCTAAGTGCTAAGTCCAGTGCCATGCAGGGTGAGGGCTGGGCATCCAGAGCAGAAGGCACTGCATGGTTCATTTGTACTGTTTATTGGGTTTCATTAGTGCTTCTCCTCCACACAGCAGCCCCCAGGTGCTCTCAGGACGACGCTCCCCACAGCTGCTTCACAGGGCAGGGCTGGCCCAGAGAAAGGAAAGGGCCTGGCAAGAGTGGTGGCAGGAGATGAGAGGCACGCCAGTGAGCTAAAGAGGTCTTTGGGATGGGGGTAGGGGGACAGTTGCGATGGCCTCTCTGCCCATGAGAAAGCAGGATCTGAAGCCTCTTTTCATTTCTCCTGCTCACTTCCTCCCAGCTTTCCCTTGCTCCCCACACCCCTGCACTTAAGGTCAGTGTTAGCAGGCTTTACGGGGAAGACTGGGGCATGTTATCACCCAGAGACGGCCCTCCTGTGCCATCAGGAGGCTCTCTGCTCCATGAAAGGCTAAGTGGGCAAAAAGGCCCTTTGGGCTTGTATATTGTATACAAATCCCTGAGGATCTGGATGAAATGCAGAAACTGAGTCAGTAGGTCCACCATGAGGCTCAAGGTTCTGTTCACAGGTGGTACGTGTGCCACAGAGCTGACTGCACTCGTCGGCAAGGAGCCCTTCCAAGAGACACGCAGGCCGCCTGCCCCTCAGGGAGAGGCCACTCTCCTGACACAGCCATCCTGGCTGTCCGCTGCCCTTCCCAATTTCCCAGTTGTGCTGGTGGTGGACACAGAAAAGGAGCCCACCATCTCCCAGTGCCCCAGGCTGATGGTCGTGCCCATGGAGTGGTACCACCATAGATGATGTTCTAAAGGAAACGCTGCAATGTCCAACAGGCTCTGTGGGGTGTCTGGTCTGCGCCCTAACACACACACATACACACACACACACTTATGCACAGTTCTCACAGTCATTCTTAATCCATCTTACCCTCTGATTTAGAGTTTAGTACAGGACATATATAATATTAATTACAGCACACATTTATTTACATAAAGGATTCACTAAGCAAGCTTACAGTGGCCACCTGTAGAATCAGGTGTGGAAGAGGCTGTCTACACTGGAAGCTGGAGAACCCAGCTATACGCTGAAGCTCTGCAGATCACTGCAGAGCACAGTGTGAGTACATCAGAAAGCCAAGGGTAGGATGTGTGTCAGAAGCTGCAACGTCTATGCTGAAAGCTTAAAGCCCTGCAGATTTATGTCCAAAGGCAATGCTGAAGACAGGACTTTCAGCAGACACACAAAAGGGCAGACTTCCCTCTTTCCCTTTCTATTCCAAACAGGCTGCAAACCTACTGGTTTGCCCCACCCATACTCCTGGTGGGTCTTCCCTCTTAAGGTCTTGGTCCTCATGTGATTGTCTATGATACACCCAGAACTGCACTCCCCTGATCTGCTAGGAACTTCTTAAACCATTCAAATTGATATCACAATTAACTATCACATCAACCACTACATATTCCCTAGAGGGAGGAGTAAGGGGCAATCCGTCTTCTTGTCTCTTCACTCCAGCTCCTCAGTCAAAATAGGGTCTCTAATGTGTCCCAGAGTGGTAGAAATCCTGTCCATTTACTCCTCTGACTGTTTCTATGCCTTTTTTTTTTTTTTTTTTTTTTTTTTTTTTTTTTTTTTTTTTTTTTTTTTTTTTTTTTTTTTTTTTTTTGTATTTTTAGGGAAGGGTCTACAGGGTGTTCAGAGTCTCACTACTAGATCGGACTCAGCGATCTGCCTGTTTGTACGGCGTCCCAAGAGTACAGGTGCATGCCCCCATGCCCAGTCTCAATTGCTATCTCAGTGCACCCTCGGGGCAGGGCCAGCACTGCAGGCCCAGGGATCAAACCCCCAGCCCCTGCCCGCTTGCAGGTGCGTTAATCCACTGAGCTATTTGGCCAGCCCTTAATAAATTAAGGGATATGATACTTTTTACTATTTTTTTTTTCAGATATCAGGGATTGAACTCCCACAGTCTTTTAAGATGCACCAGGCAAAAATCCCCTGGGTCCTTTTGGGGGCCATAAAGATGAAGGATATATGATCTCAGCCCTCAGTGGGATAGGGACAAACTGAACTCTGATGTCGAGTTCAGCCAGTGCTGCTTTGGGCATTAGAAAGGGAGAGGCAGGGACGTTATGCTTGCTGCAATTTGCAGATGGGGAGTGGTGGCACCCGCTCGAAGTCCGGCCCAATTGGCCCAGTTCAGGGATTCAGAACTCAGTCCCTTCCCAGCCCCGCAGAGTTCCCGCTTCCTTTGGGGGTCTGCTTTGCGCTGGAGAATGAAGGCAGGTAGGTCTTCTCCTACTTCTTCTGAGCTGGGGTCCAGTTGTCTAGGCCCCAGCTGGCCCTGGAAGAAGTGGTGTGGGGACAAGGTCAGGGCCGTGTGACATCAATGCACCCACCTGATTGATTGGCTGCCGCTGTGGTGTCACCGGTGGTGAGTCAAATCAGAAGGGAGTTTGAGCATTCTAGAATGGTCCACCCAAAAGAATTTCCTCCTGCTCAGCTCAGTCCTCATCCTCTGAGAAGTCTGCACTCCATGACTTCTGCCAACTTCCCTTTAGCCCCACGTGGCACTGATGGCAGTATGTTCCTCCATGGGTCAAAAGAACTCAAGAGTAAAGCTGACTCAGCCCTGCCTAGGTGAGCCTCCAGCCTGCTCCTCCCACCCGCAGCCCCCTCTGTCCCTTGCCTGTGTGCCAAGCAGGACTGCCTTGGCCAGATTCTACCCACCCTCTCAGAAAAGCTGGCCCCTGCATCGCTCAAGAATCAACAGTCATGCCTTGGGGTTTGCTCTTGCTAAGTCTTGGCCCCTGTGGTCCCTGCCCTGCCTCCCCATGTGCATATCTGACCAGGTTATCTTTGGAAGAGGTCATCTTTTAATCTTAATTGCACACTCCTGTCATGCCCACTCATGTCTACACCCTCCACTTTTCTGTTGGATAAACAATCCCAGCATTTCCTGACTCATTTTCTGAGTTGACCTGGGTGCAAGCACCATAGTCTGCCCTGCTTCATTCCTCTGTGCCTCGACCTGGCTCCAAAGGTCCAGCAACCAGCTGGCCAGTAATGCAGAATTTTGCCTGGCTCCCACTTTCCCACTCCCATGCTGGAAGCTGTGGCTGGAGTCCTGCACTGCACAAACTCACTGTGGAACAGAACAAAGTAGGCTAGAACCCAGAGCTGGAGCCCTGGACAGGGATGGAGGAAGGAGAGGGCTCCAGGACCTTCTCTCTCTCCTCCATACCCTTCTCTAAGACTGCTAGTTTCCCCGTGTGAGGAGTTCCTGCCCACTGGCCAGGCATCCAATCCCAGAGGCAAAAGAAGACTCTAAACCACAGGCCCACAGGCATTTGGCCCCATCTCCAAAGTTCATGGAAAGCTCACTCTCAGGTCTAGGGCAGGGAGAGGAGTGGGCTAATGTAGGAATGTAGGCCCTGCAAGGGAGCCACCTGACCTCACCATTGCTAATGGCAAATGGTGGAAGGGTGCCTGAAGTCAACAAAAAGAAAGAAAAAGCAGAACCCCGGGGGATTGTGTCAGGGATCCTTCTTAAGTCCTTGCTCCCTGGCAAGTTCTCCCTGGATCTCCCATGCCACCGTGTGTTTAGTAAAGAGAAATTCAGCAGATCTCTACTTGTCTGTGAGCCTAGGAAGCAAGAGGACCTTGATCAACCTACAGGCCTGCCTCTCCCCCTTCCCTCCCCGACCCTGAACAAAGGAAGGGTTCAGGTTGTGTAGAGTACAGGGTGCCAAGTACAGGAATCCTCAGTTTCCCAAGCCACTCTTGGATGTCTACAGGTCCTGGAGGTAAACTGGACCCCCCTCTGGTGTGGGTCCTGCCCCAGTTTTCCCAGCCCCCTCCTAACTTCAGCGCTATTGGGGGACCTGGCAGCTGAGCAGCCTATTTGCTGTTGGACTGGTAAGAGAGGTAGGGGCCCAAGGTTCTGCTTCATGGTGCTAGACTGATCCACATCTCTCCTTGCAATACAGCAGGAAGAAGGCCAAGCCAGGAGAGCACATTCTTCCCTGGAGATAATTTCCTCGCTGGCTCCTAGGATCTGCTGGTCCTCTGGCTTCTCAGAGAGTGCTCATAAATTTTCAGAAGCCAGGAGACCAGAGGAAGTGATGAGGTAAAGGACAAGGTCACATCCAGAAGTGGTGAAGATCCAAGATGTCCTATGCCTTGTTCAGGGACAGCCTCAGGCCTCCAAGAAGGGGTGCTGGCTGGCTTTTGAGAGGCATTTTTTGAGCTCCACAGCTAAGGGCTTCCTGAAGACCACTTCATGTGTGTGCTAGCATTGTTCCTATGTGTCTGCCACCCACCAAATTATGGACACCCGACTGTGTCCTTGGACTTTCATCCTCTCCTGAGGTTGCTGTAATAGAGGCCTTTTGGGCACTGCACAGGAGTTGGCACTCTATTCCTCTAGTCCTTCCACAGCAAAGGCACAGAAAGAGCAGGAACATTCACTGTTGCACCTCCAGAGCCTGGTACAATGCCTGGCACCGAGAGGAGACAGCTGTAGGACCCCAGACAAGTGTACGCTATGAACCCCTGTAGGGGATGTGGGGAGGGCAATCGAGACCTGAACATAGACAGTCACTTTTGTGGTCATGGAGGTAGGATAGAGTGCATGTCTCAGCCTATACATATTTATTCCTCAGAGTCCCATGAGGCTGATACCAGGGAGCAGGGCTGTTGTGAAGATTAAAGACAATGCAGTCAAATGGACCCCAAGAGGACCCAGCCATAAACCTGGCACCAAATCCAGGGAGGCACTCTAGGGACAGGACTGGTCCGTAACTTTGGGAGACCCCAGGTCCTGGCCAGACTCTGTCTCTGCCATTACTGGGTGACTCGGGCCTCAACTTTCTTACTGTGAAGTGAGATATATATCACCTTCCAGGCTGCTGTGTGAAGAGTCCATGAGCAACACATGCATGCTGCTCAGGAGGCGGGCAGGCACATGATGGGGAGGCCAAACCTGCCCCCACTCTCCACTCCAGCCGGGGCCCACTCACATGTCCTTTCTCAGAGGGGATCTAAGTAAGACAGGTCCCATGTGAACCACTGCAATCCTTGCACCCTGCTTGGCCTTAGGACCCATTAAGGGCTGACTGCCCACAGTACTAGGACACCTGTTTATTGCCCATTTCTCCCATGAAGACCTTAGCCACTCAGCAGGCCTCAGCACACAGTAGGTGCTTTATATCAGCAGTTGAACTGATTGTATTAGTAATGCCAACATCAGGCACTAATGCTTGTGGAGCTCCAGGCCAGGCAGGGTACTGAGCCCTTTCACTGCTGAGCACGCTGATATGTGCAAGGCTGGGGTTGGCAGAGTTTTTCTATACAGGGTAAAATGGCAAAGTAGCACAGCTAAATGATAGGATGAATGACCACAAATCTAAATTTCAAATAGATGACGGGTCATTTATAGTAAAAGTAGGTCTCAAATACTGCATAGGGTACTACATGCGTTATTGGCTATTTATCTGAAATTAAAATTTAACTGGACATTCTGATTTTTATTTGCTAAATCTGGAAAATTATTTTTATTTCCTGAACCTGAAAAATCTACTTTCAGGTCGTGTAGTCATATAGGTCACATTGTCTCTTTAATGTTTACACCTTTTGCAAAATGTAATTAAAAGAAAACCAGCTCAAGGGTTTGGCCTCAGGTGTCCCTGATTTGGCCATAGGGTTCCCTTGTTCAGGGTGCCCAGTGCAGGACATATGGTACCCAGGAAGGAGGCCTAAATTAAAGTCACCAGGGCTGCCCTATTCCTCTCTGATACTGCTGCCTCCACTGAACTCTGGCTTCTGCCCCTGCTCTGCCTGAGTCTCAGATGACTGGCACCTGGCAAGAGACAGCAGAAGAGAAGTGACCAGGTAGGGTTAGTTAAGCTGAGCCCAGGCCCTGTCTATGGGATGCAGCCCCGAGGCACTCTGACTTCTGCCTCTATTAAAAACTCACAGAGCACAGAATGGCTACATTAGGATTTGCAGAGGGGAAAGAATGTGCAGGGTGACATTACAAATAACAAGCATACGGAGAAAGGGGAAGGAGGAGGGTAACCCAAAAGACACTTAGCAACCCTCAGTACAAGGGAGAGAGAAGAAGGCAGGCAGTGCCCACTCTGACTGACCCAAAGGCACCTCCAATCCTCAGGGCAAGGTGCAGAGATGTCCTCTGTCCCTTAGATCCCTTAGACCCAGACTCCCCACGGTGGCATCACCACAGGTTCAGCAGGCCTTCTGCCTGGTGTTCCAGCTGGCTGCCACTCAGGCTTCATGCCTCAACCAAGACAAAGCTTCCTGTTAGAAGATTCCCGGGACCCTCTATCTCACAAGTACGGACAATAATGCTGCCTGTACTAGTTAGGGCTTACTTAGAGGAACAGACATAAGGAACAGAAATTAACACAAGGTAAGGAATTACAAGGCTGGCTTGTGACAGTCAGCCACAGAGTCAGATGAGGGAGCGTGCAGAGGGCATCTGCACACCTCAGACTGAAGAATTCACTCCCAAGGTCTGAAGCTCACTGGATCCATGTAAGTCTCCGTTTGTCAGCTGATGGGCCTACCAGGGGAAACCGAAGAGTGTGCGATGCAACGCAAGTGTAGGATCCAAGCAGGAGGCCGAAGGGCCTGGACTGCACACCAGGCAAGGAAAGCCAAGAGGAACGAGAAAACTAAAGTTCCTCCATCGAGGTGAGGGAGAGAGAGAGATCCACCACTTCCTCAACCCCTCTTTATATGGTCCTTTTTTGCTGAGTCACTCTGGGGCAGAGCCAATTGTTGTTCCGGGGGGGGGCACCCCCCAAACTGCGCCAGTCGTCCCGCCAAGTTGACACAATGCATCAACCACTACACTGCCTCTTCTGTGTTCTACTGCCACTTCCTTCCCAGCTCTTCTCCCAGGAACCAAAACTGTCTTTTAATCACTCAGTATCGCTGAGGAGTCACCTCCATGTACAGAGGTAGAAAGACTCAAACTAAGCCAAACACATAGGTAAATAGTGACAACTTAAGATGGGAGAGATCAGTTCTCTGCCAACAAAATGAACTTGGTTCTATGGAAACAAAGACGCTAACAAGGTCTCAGGGAGGTCAGAATAGCTTCCTAGAGGCAGTAATAGGGCAAGGACTGAAACTGAAGTAGACATTTCCTCTACCTCAGATGCTCCAACTCTGAAGAGAAAACTCTACACAGCCTGCCCCTACCCCTGCCCCAGCAGCCTTGCCCCACTCAGAGTCTCCTTGGAACTCACACGAGAAAATCAATGTGTCAGAAAAAGCATTATGTGGAAGCAGCTGGACATTTTTAACTTTTAGTTTGTTATGGGTGAGGCAAGCAGAAGGTGAGGGTTGGAAGGCACTAATAGGAGCAGTGGGCGAATGGGAGCATTTTGGAAAGCTCCAGGGCCCAGACACACGCAGGCCTGCAAAGGTTCCTGGAGGGGCTTAGCTGGATCTGAGCTCCTCTCACATTGGGCTTTCAGTACCATCTTCTCCTCTTGCCCCTGGAGATGGCCCACAGGGGCTCTGGGGCCTGGATACCCTCCTGAGGTGGGGCAAGGCTGATGCTCTGAGTCAGGTACTGACAAGCCTCGACAGCCAGCACCCTGAACTGAAGAGCTCTGTCGGCTCAGGGACCCTGCAGTCCACACACAGTGGCCCGTCTGGTGCCGACTACTTAGAGTAGCTGAAAGTCCCCAGAAGGTTTAGAGAGAGCACAGCCAAGAAGTCAGCCAAGCTTGGCTTTTGCTCTTTGGTGTCTTTCATTGCTCTCCTGGATGCTCCTACATCCCTGTGTGTTCTTCCTCTATCATGTACGCCAGTGAGGTTTCCCAAGGGCTTAGCTAGACACTTTATGCTTGGCTTCCCATGGAGCTGGAAACAGAAGTGAGCTCTCAATATTTCTTCTCTCTTCTGATCAGACTCACATGGTCTGCTCTGAATGGGCAATTCTCTTTTAACAGTTCTGGTCACATACAACCATTCTCCCAGCCCACAATGCTCTCTAGTCTGTCCAGAATCACCCCACTACTCCTGCACCTACCCTCTCCCCTGTCTGCAAGATGTTCAGCAAGGATCCCATCATATGTCTTTTCCAACTGACATCTGTAGTGCCTTTCTCCAGTACACTGTAGACTTCCCTTTGGGGACTTTTCCCCTGCTATCCTAAAAATCTTGTACCATCAGCTCCCCACTTCCACACGTGAGAACCCTCCATTGCCATAGGGAAACTCCCTTCTCCCCAGTGCAGATCTCTCTCACACCATCAATATCTTAGCAGGATGTCCAGGCCCCAGGGTTCCTAACATTCAGTCCCTTCCCTTTTCTTTGCCCAAAGGACACAGAGGTGAGAGCCCAAGAAGAGTCCAAGGAATTACAGGAGGGAACATAATGAAAAGACAGGCAGAATGATAAGGAATGGGCCCCCCAGAAATGGGGTAGTAGTAAGACTTGGGCTCCTGGACACCAAGGGAAACTTCACCTCCATCATATATAGTGCTGGGCCTCAGGAGGGAAATCACCAAACCAAGGTTTTAGAAAACACCTTGATTACGATGACTGGCTATCTCCTATGAGCATTTCCAAAAACCCTAATGTCTCCAACGCACACAGTGCTAGAGTTGTCCTGGTCCTGAGGTGACTGCATGCAACGCGATAGGATTCCCTGACCAAAGCCCATGTGCTCTGTGCTGCCAGAGATGTCAACCAAGGAGCTGCTAGATGGAGGCCCCCTGCCCAGTTAACGTTCAAGAATCCTAGGGTTCAGGGAAAGTAGTGCTGGGAGAAAAGACTTAGTCACTCCACCAAGCAACTATCCTCTGCCACAGCCACATGTCACAGGCCCTGTAAAAGAAAAATGCCCAAGCTGTGTAGGTGCTAGTACTGTCAGTGCCGCTGCCTCTGTCACTAATGTGGGGCCAATATGAACCCGTCTCTTAAGCTTCCTTGTATTGAGGAAGATTTGGCCACCTTGTAGAGCATTCAGAGCCCCTCACCCAATAAAAGACCATGATCTGGAAAGAAAAGGGGAGCCCTTGGAGGGTAAAATAGAGGCAATAGAAGAGTATACTGCCCCTCAGCCTGACCTTTCTTTTTTCCTACCTGCCGACGCTTTGTAGATCCCAGCCATTTTTACCACTTCCTGGGCATAGCAGATTTCTGTTTGTCCCTCCGTCTTCCCTCACCTATGCCAAATAAGAATTAAAAATAAAACACCCACAAATCTACAATTCCCTATTCTGCCACTTTCTGCTGATACTCTTTTGCCAGCGAGGCCGGGTTCCAGATTAGAAGAGTTTAAAACTAATGAGAACTACTGATAACACTCCTTATCAGGTCAGAGCCACTGTCACTCCCACTTCTCATCTCCTCACACTTTCTGCTCCTGAACTTTTCATCTTCAACCCTCCTTCCTGAAGCAAGAAGTGCCCAACATCCGTGTGAGTAGATTCCTCTCCTCTAAGCTGCCAGGAGTTGCCAGCTTGCAGCCTGCATTATAATAAGAATATTTAAATATAAAGGACGAGTCCTTACTCCCATCACTTTACTCTCCATAGAATTCATTTATGCCACAGCACCAGACACGCCTTCACCCCAGACATGGCATCCTCCATTCGACCCCCAAGTCACTGACATAGACAGTGCTCCTCTTCTTAGTCTGCTATGTCCAGGGCTTCCCCAGCCTCCAATTTTCCTGGTCCTTAGCAGCAAACAGCACAAATATCCAGCACAGAGGCCCATTTTCACCAGCCTATCTTCTCTTAGGGTTCCCTGCACTACCCTAATTTTTAATCATCCTTTTGATCCAGAAATCACTCCTCAGTCTACATTTTGAACCCCCAAAAGCCTCTGTCCCAAGTGTCCCTTTTCTTTTAGCCCTTCCTGATATGGATCTCTTATTAACCTCAATCAGTTTCCCTCTTTCATGGCTCTAACTAATCATGCCATTAACACCATGTCATTGACATCAACACTATGGATACTTCCCCTTCCAAGGCCATCATCTGCCAGTATCCTTCTGTCTCCAAGGACAATGACAGTCCATCTTACAAGACATGTCCTGGCTCTGGGAGCCTATCACAAAGTGGCACCACTGCCTGAGCCCAAGTCTCCAATGTTTTGTATGTAGTCAATGCAGGGTCTGCAACTTTCAAAGCTAATATAGGAGCTACTCCTTCAGTCCATATTTGGGATCCCTCATAGGCGGCAATATGGCAACTCTTTCTTTAAGGAACCCAGCAACCTCAGCATCCGCCTTTGGCTTAAGTCTTCTTGCAACCCAGTCATCCAGTGGTAGCCCAGCGTAAACAGCACTTGCAGCCTGACATCACCCTGGTCCACATTTGACATTCAAGCCACCATAACTAACAACTGGTCGCTAGTAAGAACTCCTGAACTTGATTCCACCATTTTCTGCCATCTCAGGCAACTCAGGCTTTACCCACTTCAATGAAACCAGGAGGCTTACCAGGACCTTGCAAACCTCACTGTTCACCATAAAATGAGACAGTCCCTTGGAAGGGTCTACTTACTTGAACTAGGGTTAGTCGGGTCAGCGACTGCCCAAGGAATTATAGTGACCAACATGATCAACTGCGTGAGAAGTGACTACTTGGTTGACTGACTTCTCCTGGACCTTCAATATGTTTCAGCAAGAAACTACTGTCCCTGTCAAGTCTCCAGAAGAGTCTACTGTGTTAACAGTGGCCCACTGAGACTTGATATCAGCACAGATCCCAGTCCCTATCTTGTTCCTGCCATGTGAGGTCCTCCTTCCCTCCTCAGAGAGGTACTGCAGCTCCTGGGTCATCAGAGGCAGCTCCCTTCAGTGCTGAGGACCAAAGGGCATGGCCCTGCGGCAGGACTTAGGCTGTCAGAGGAAAAGGCAAGGGTTAGCCTTCTATTCACCTCTCTCAAAATGAGCCTGAAGGTTAATTTTCTGTCTGGTGTCCTAAGTATGGATCTGGAAATCCCAGAGAACAAGCAGGACAAATAGCAAGACATTGGCAGCACAGTGTATCTTCAAAAGCTTGAGAAAATTACTAATCAATTGAAAACAGTCACAAGAGGGGCTGGGGAGATGGCTCAGTGGAATACACACTTCCCTGGCAAGTGCAAGGTCCTGAGTTCAATCCCTGGTTCAAAAAAGAAAGAAAGAAAACAGTCCGAAGAGGAAACTGTTTTTGTATGTGAACTGGTTGGCCTCTCCCTTCAGGTACCAGCAGGACTGCTGGCCGAAACTCAAGTCTCTGAGGAGGTTGTGCAGACGATTGGGGCCAGGTGGGCGGCCGGCCTAGGGAGATCCCAACTGGCCCCGGGAAGGTCAGGTCGACGTCTGAAGGTCAGGTCGACGTCTGGGGGTGGGATCAGGAGGCAGCAAGGAGCACTAGGACTCAGCCTCTCCCCCTGCGGAGAGAGTGATCTAGGACTCAGCCATCTCCCCCTGTGGAGATGGCGATCCTAGCTCAGGCCCAGGGGAGGACAGCGTTGGCTTTGGCCTGGGCAGCGCGTGGCGGGACAGGGCTCTAGGGGCAGCAGCGGGCCTCCCAAGTGGCTTGAATCCAGCGCAGTTCCATCTGAGCTGTAAGAGCTCCCTCTAGAGGAGAAGCCGCTGGTGCTGCACCTGCCCACCATCCGGTGGTGTCCCTCCTGCCCGGTCTAGCAGCTCTCCGCTGCACAGAGAGGCTGCGCTGGACCTGGACTGGAAACCTTCTCGCACTTGGCTTAGAGAAGTGCCTAAGCCTGCCGCAGATCCCTGACTTTTCCCTGCAGGAGATCAACTTATCTGATGAGTTGCACGCCCATTGCTCCTACTGCTCAGCCACCAGAGATCCTCAGGCTCTTCTCCCTGTCCTCCTGCTGACTCTTCCTGGAGACCCACACAGAGCTCCTAGCAAAGCACCATTCTAAGATGGTACTGACAAGCCAACCTCGCAAGAAGGCAGGCCCATAGCCTAGCGCTGGTGCTGGAGGTCAGCAAGTAGGCTTGGCTTTTTCCTGACCATGAGTACTTCTTCAAGTGCAAGGAGCTGCTGAGGCTGGAATTCTGCAGAAGCCACCTGTGCCCATGACGCAAGATGGCTCACTGCACACTACCTTGGAGAGCCAGACCAGTTCAGGGACTTCTGTTTGACTGGTGGGCCTCTACACTGCTTGAGTCAAGACTCCCTGGGCAAGGAGAAGCAGCCCAGCCTCTGCCACTGCCCAGACAACACAAAGAAGTTTAAATATAGCAACAAGTACAAGAGGGGAGTGCCCTGAGTGGGTATCCCCAAGCATGGGAGGCTGCCTGGAGGTGGGGTACCCTCTTGGGTGGGGAGCCTTGATCAACAACTGGGGCCTGTGCTTCTGCCTGTTCCGACATCTCTTGGGTTTGTTTAAAGGAAATTTTGGTGGTGTTAGACCTCTCAGGTCTGGGAGGAAGGCCACTCTATCTGGCTTGCCATCGGCAGGACATACGTAAAAGTGGGAGGAAGGTACAGACCTGGTTATAGTGACTGTCCCAGTTGACCTAGCTTGGGGGTTAGGGAGATGGCTCAGTGGACTAAGAGCTTCCCTGGCAAGCTCAAGAGCCTGAGTTCAATCCCTGCTTCCACCAAAAAAAAGAAAAATTGACCGAGCTTCCTTCAAAATTCAGGGTGAGATTGGCTGAACCTAAGCTGTGTGCCTCTGGCCCAGGTATCCACAGGACTGTCAATGAGCCTTCCAGACCTGAATGAGAAAAAAATTGCTGCCCTCACCCCACAAATCTCCTGAACTTGCAGGCAGGAGAGCTGCCCTTAGTGCCTGGAAGATAGCCTGGTTTGGTTACCAGATCCCCTGTCTTAATGCCTCGAAGTTTTGGGAGCAGTGGCTGCTAGGGCAGTGGTAGCGGCGAGAGTCGCGGCTTGGAATGGGCTTTGGGGCTCCAAGCGAGACGCGGCCTAGAGCGACAGGCAGCACAGCTGGCCGAGGAGGGGGCACAGCACCGCCATGGCCCGTCGTGGAAATGGAAAAGGCCTTTGAGCAGATCGGCAAGACCAGGAGCTGGGCGGCCCTTTAGGACATCCGACGAGAAGCCAGTGACTTCCCCTGTAGAGTGGCTAAGCTTCTGAAAAACAAAAACTGAAACAAGTACCGAGACATCAGTCCCTTTGACCATAGTCAGATTAAACTACATCAAGAGGATAACGACTATATCAATGCAAGTTTCATGAAAATAGAAGAAGCCCAAAGGAGTTACATTCTCACCCAGGGCCCGCTGCCCAACACATGTGGGCACTTCTGGGAGACGGTGTGGGAGCACAGGAGCATGGGCGTGATCAGCTCAACCACGTGATCTGGAAAGGCTCGGTAAAATGTGCACAGTACTGCCAACAAAAAGAAAAAAAAGTCTTTGATGACACACATTTGAAATTAACATTGATCTCGGAAGACTTCAAGTCATATTATACAGTACAACTGCTAGAACTGGAAAACCCTACAACCCAAGAAACTCGAGAGATCTTGCACTTTCACTACACCACATGGCCTGACTTCAGAGTCCCAGAATCACCAGCTTCATTCCTTTCTTTTCATAGTTCGTGAGTCGGGCTCTCTTAGCCCAGAGCATGGCCCCATCTGCTGCACTGCAGTGCCAGCATCAGCAGGTTGGGGACCTTCTGTCTGGCTGACACTTGCCTCTTGTTGATGGAGAAGAGGAAAGACCTTTCATTCGTGGACATCAAGAAAGTGCTGTTGGAGATGAGGACGTTCCGGATGAGGCTGATCCAGACGGCTGACCAGCTGCGTTTCTCCTTCCTGGCTGTGATCGAAGGTGCCAAATTCATCATGGGAGACTCCTCGGTGCAGTATCCGTGGAAGGAATTCTCCCACAAGGACCTGGAGCCCCCACCTAAGCACATGCCCCCTCCACCCGAGCCACCCAAGAGACTCCTGGAGCCACACAATGGCAAATGCAAGGAGTTCTTCTCAAACCACCAATGGGTAGAGAATGAGAGCAAAGAGGATAAAGATGACCCTATAGAAGAAGAAACCAGCACCCCTTTAAGTGTCCCCTACAGCATGGACATCAGAGACCAAGACATCGAAATTAGAAGTCAGGTGGCTGGCAGAGGTCTATGCAACACCCACACTGCCTGCCCTGCCAAGAGGGAGCTGTAACCACCCAAGGAGGGGGAACAAGAGTGTGCGCCCCCTCCCTGGAAGCCCTTCCTGGCACACGTGTGCATGGTTATGGTGCTCACGGCTGGAGTGTACCTCTGCTACAGGATCTGTTTCCACTGACGAGGACAGTGAGCCCCACAAGCATAGGAAGCGCTGGCCACGCGGGGTGAGGATGCAGTTCTGAGAGCATCTGAGCCAGTCTCAGAAGGAACAGATCAAAGTGTTTAAAGTCTGGAACTGCAGAAGGGCTAAGGAGAGAAGTAAGGGTTGCTGCACTGGAGTCTTAAGGAACCCTGTGGTCCCAGGAGTATGCGGCCACCTGGGGCACCCTAGGACCTACTGAAAGGGAGAGGAGAGTCCAAGCTTGGTGCCTGGTGAGGGCCACCGCTGCGGTGGCCCTCACCAGGTCCCTGAGTCTAATCTCAGGGTCTTAACCTATTCAGGAATAAGCAGAGAAAATGCCAAATATGCATCTCTCACTCTCTCTCCCTCTCTCTGTCTCCCTCGCTTCTGTTTTCTGCTCCATCTTCCCCCCCATTTCCTCTTTCTCTTTTGCTTTTTCTGTCTTTCTCTCTTTTTTTTTTGTTCATTTGTTTTTGAAAAATAGAATTACAACACATTGTTGTTTTTAACCTTTATAAAAAGCAGCTTTTTATTATTTCTGGAAAAAGACTAGGCACTTACAAGACTTTCATGCACCCTTACTAGATGGTGTAATGGGATACACACCTTATATTTGATTTCCCAAGGAAAGAACTCCAAATTTTTATGAATGCAAACTTCCTTGGAGAAGAGGGCTGGGACGCCGCTGCGGCTCAGGCATCATCTGCTGCATGTACCCCGAGTCTGGACAGGGCCTACGAGCTTTCCTGTTCTGAGAAGACAGTGCCAAGGCATCTCTAGAAAACAGGCCTGCTTCACCCAGGGCACCCTGCTCCTTTCTCCACTGGTCCTCCTGGTGACAGCCAGCTTGCTCTGCACCAGCCCTCAGCATCCACTCCTACAGGCCCCTGCTCAGGATCAGGTTCATCCCCAGGCTGGCTACTGGCATTTTACCCTGCGGTTCCCAGAATAAGTGCCATTTTGGTACAAGTCCACACCTTAGACAGGTGCTGCTCTCACAGGGAGAAGAGGGGCACAGTAGCCTTAGAAACCACAGAAACTGCCTGGCAGGACTTTTTTTCTTTCATATTGGAAATATTTACCTCCTTCCAGGTGGCCATCTTTGAGTGTGTCAGATAATTTAGCAGAATGCAAATATTTTTTTTTCCTTTGGAGTGATTTTTAAGGACGACGATATTGGAAAACACCCAGTGCCCCTAGGCTGGTGGCTCCCTTGGCCGGGGTCATGCATGAGTCAGGCAGCTCTGCCATGTGCGTCTGGGCCCATGTGAAATGTTTGGTTTCCTTCCAGTTCCTGCTCAGCAGCAGCTCATGACCTTGCCCTCCTCCACCCACTGTCGCCTCTGCTCCCAGCTGGCAGACCTGCCTCAGTAGGTGGGGGTCGCTGAACAAGACAACAGAGAGCATCAAGCTGTGCCCCCGCAGGCGCTCAGCCTGCCTCCCAGGGCCGTGTGTCCCTGCTTCTCCTTTTGCTTCACCTCCTCCTTCCATGAGTCCCAAATCCATTTTTTGGAAAGAGCAAAAGACAGGACCAAGCTGGTGGCACCGCAGCGGTGGCCCTCACCAGGCACCAAGCTTGGACTCTCCTCTCCCTTTCAGTAGGTCCTAGGGTGCCCCAGGTGGCCGCATACCACCCTTCTCCCTGGAGATCTCTGTGTTGCTACGTGGAATAAACCTCTCTACTCTTTATTTATTCTTTTTTCCCCAAAGGCATACATACTGCACTAGCATTTTCTTAAACCAATAATGTATTAAAAAATTTTTATGTCAGCCCACATCAGGGGCTTTATCAAAAAGTACAATAATAAATCCTCAGGTAGTACTGGGAATGCCATGAGCCTGCTTTGCAGTGAGCCTGCTGCGTCAGCCCAGCGCTGGGAAGGACGACGGTTGTAAGCAATTGTTACATAGTGATGTTGTGGGTACCGTGAGAAGGTAGAACACTGCTCTAATATATAATGAACACTTGGGTATTTAATAACAGTATAAGATGATGCTGTCCCAGGTCTCCTCCCCTCCCATTATCTGCTAGAACCTTGTTCTCAATCGCCGATCCCCTGTGTCTATTAGAGTGCATGTAAGGTCTCCTGGGTCCCCATGAAATACTATGTGCTTGAAATGAGAAACTTTGATTTTTGCTTTACTACCGTGCCTGTATCCGAGTCTGGCCCACCTCTGCATGACCTGCCCATTACAGGGCTGTGGTTCCTAAGAATGGTGCTGAAGTCCTTACGTTCAGCCAGAGAGCAGTGATGTTTTCCAGAAGCAGATAATGGCCTAATTCCTGGCATGACACTCTGGTCACTTCCTGGAGAGGCCCGGCCTGCCCTAGCCCGGCTGAGTCCACTGTAACTGAGACATTCCGAGGGGTGGCCAGCCCCGTTCCCATCACACTCCTCAGACATTTGGGACTGGCCCTCCCTGCTCCCCTTGCACCCGGCAGGACATGGTGTGGAGGCAAGCGCGGCTCCCTGGGAACAGTCCTCAGTCAGCCTGCACCACCTCCGTCCCCGACCGCCTTGCCCAGGGGTGTCTGCCTGCCCTTGAGCCCCGCGGGGCCGATGGTGCTCACGACTCTTCCTCGAGAGGAACTTAAGACCTCCACCTTCAGTGGCTTTTTTAACAAAAAACAAAAAGGCAGCTGCAGCTCTCGAGCTGCTTTCGTGCCAGCATTTTCACATTTTGCCTTTCATGTAGGAGAAGCCAGCACAGATTCTGTGCAAGGACACTCGAGGCAGAGCCCTGGTGAGGTGCGGGGAAGCTGGGCCCCAGGCCGCAGGCATCTCTGCATTGGGCTCATTGCCTTAAAGTCCTGTATCTGTACGTAGTCGTTGGGGTGTGTATATACAGTAGCCTTTCCAGTGGCGGACCTGGTTTAGCCCCTATTCTGGGAGACAGGTGGCTCTCCATCCTATTATGGATATGTTAGAGAGGTGGCGAGCTGCTCTGCTGTATGCCTTAAGCCAATATTTACTCATCCAGCCATTGTTTTTTACAGTGGCCATGGAATAAACCATTTTTACAAAAATAAAAACAAAAAAAAGTGAGGTGTTCAGTGTAAAACCTTTTCAGGTGTGTATACATGGCTGCATGGCCTGGTGGGTGGGGGACGTGTCTCAGGGTCTTCTGTGACCTCACAGAACTGTCACACTGTTCAGTTTTCCAACTTGCCATATCAATGATGGGTTTCCATTTTAGTTGCAACAATAAAAACTTTTCTAAAAAAACAAAAAAGAAAAAAGTTTTGGGACACCAACCCAGCACAAAATCCAGGTGTCGGAGCTGCAATGGCAGGAACTGAGACTAGAGCCATGTGTTCCTCTTTGTCTGTGGGCCTGTCAGGGAAACAATCTGAATTTCCCTTGCAGAAGTGAGGGCCATTTGGCCGAGTCGTCTGCCCCAAGCCCAGGGTGTTGGATTTGCTGGGGCTCTGCAGTTTGCTTGGGATGAGCCCCTTTCCTCCTCTCCCTCTCTAAAATGCAGGCCTGGGAATGGAAGGAGACTGTGCAGGTACTGTGGTCCCTGGTGAGGCTCCCATGGGCTCTGTCCTGGGCAGCTCTGCGATTACCATGTCCAAGCCATTTCCTGGGACCCACAAAATCTTTGTTTCATCCATCCCCAGCGTTTTTACTTTTTACTATCCAAACTTATTAAGTTGCACACAGAGAATGCTGCATTGGCTCAAATGTTCTTGGGAAGGCCAAATTAATTCATCTATCACATCAAACTTTCTCAATCTGTGAATAGATATTTCAGCTTGACTGTCTCTGGGCACCCCTCAGCAGGAAGTGCCAGAGTTCTGGGTCAGGGACTGTGAATAGGGACTGTCACATGCTGCAGGCTACCCTGTCCTATTGCAGCAGCCCTTGTGGTTCTCAGTGTGCATGTCCTCAGGCTCAAGGAAATCCCAGCCCTGCTGAGTTAGAAAGCAGGACTGTGCCTAACAGGACTGTTCCTGTCACAGGAAAGAGGCCAGGACCAGTTCCTCTACTGTCTTGTTAGGGGTAGTTGGAAACTGCTCTGCCTTGTTCAGACTATCCTTGCAGTGACCCATTTATTGAGTTAAGGTTTCCATGAATGACAAGATGAGTAAGCGACTTGGGTTTCCAGGCCTGCGTAGCCACTAGCTGGCTTCCTGCACCTTCTCCAGATCCTGTGTGCTTTCCTGCTGAGGGCTATGAGGGCCATCCGGCCTTCATGGAGCACTACCAGCCTGTGTGTCTTGTCACATGCTGTGACCTTCCTTTGGTGCCACTATTCCCTTGGCTCCATGTCCCTGCAATTACAAGTTTTGGCCACGTAGTCCCCTCTAAGTGCTACTGGACAGATGTGTCCTCCTCCATGTATACAACTGGGATACAAGCTGGTATCAGTCAGGTAGGGTATGAGCCTGGGTGACCCAGACCCTGCTCATCCTAGGAAGTGACCTTTGGAGGCCTTGCTACCACTGTTCTCTCCTGCTTGCCTCTTGACAGCTTGTTCACAGAAGCTTTGATTTTTTTTTCTCCAGTGGTGGAGATTGAACTGAGGGACTCTGAACTGGGCTATACCCCAAACCTTTTTTTTTTTTTTTTAATTTTGCAATGGGGTCTAACTAAGTCGCCCATGCTGGGCTCAAACTTGCAATCATTCTGCCTCACCCTATAAGATTACAGGGGTGCAGTCCTGGCTATAGGTTTTGATTTCTTTACTTCTTCTATAGAACATTTTAATAATTTTGACTTATGGAGGAGAAGAAAAGAACAAAGAATGTGCTGGAAGTCTTTGCTGAAGATACTGTTCCCACCAGATCTTCAGGCTCTGCAGCATGAGCAGAGATGCTTTTGGGTGTCTGTGGAGGCAACAGATCACCTGCCAGAGGACAGGATCTGTGAAGCTCTGTGTTCTCTGTGGAGGAGGTCTTTGTCACGGGTCCCTAATGCTTCCTTGTCTTTGACAGACCTTCTGCATGGTGATGTGCGGTGATGGTTCGTTCCTGAGGGACCGAGCTCCCAGCTTTGGATCTGAAGACGTCACATGTCAGCAGTGCTGTGACAGTGTGTGTGTGTGTGGGGGGGTGATGGCCTTCTGTGATGCCTTCTCCTTGCCCTGGAGGTGCTATGGAGGTGTCCACTGCTCTCTGGTGGACATCATGCTCAGATTTCTGCAGTTGTATCTTCAAAGTACACTCAGGATTCCTGGGTGCTCAGTGAGTCACACCTGGGAAGCCCCATGACTGTTGTCCAGGTGTCCTGCAGTGAAGCTCTCTGAGTATAGAAATTTACAGTGTTGGCCTCACATTCCCACTCTGTCTCACTGGCTGTGTGACCTTGAGCAAGTCATTTAACCTCTCTGTGCCTCACTTTCTTCATGTGTAAACAGGAGCTAATGCTTTATTGATCCTCACTATTCCATGTAGAATGTCACAGGTAAGATATGGATGGGTTGTTTTGCTGCTGGTAACATGATGTAAACAGGATCCTGTGAGCTTTCCCCATCATCTGTCTTCCTGGGGCAAAAGGGCATGATTGGTCTTGCCCTTCCTCTCAGGTTGCCTGATAACTCTGGGACTTCATGTGCTCGCTTTTTTGTTATAATAGATTGGTATCTGCCCCAAAGGGAGAAGGACAAGAGCAGAATGAGCTGTAGTGTGGCATGCTGCCGAGGCCACACTCCTGTCACACAGAGTGTCTTTCTGGTAATGAAGGGATGCCTTCCCAGGCTTCCAACAAGGAGCTACAGGGCCTCCCTTGGGCCAGAGCAAGACCTGGCACATGTGTGTTCAAGAAACAGGCTTTCTGTTCTCACTGCCTGTGAGTTTGACCATCTTTATGACTTCTTATTTCTGTTGGCCTAGATTGTTGTAGTTCTGTCCTTCAGAGCCCAGGACCTCAAAGGGAGGTGTAGAATCACCACTGTTCTTGAGGCCTGTCCTATTTTAGAAGCCCATGGGCTGACGGTCGCATGACCTGGATCGCCTGAATTCCTCAAGCTGGAGGATATGTACTTGTGTCACTTGAGCAAATTCTTAATGACTTTTAAGTACTTTTTCAGAGTGTGAGGAATGAGCTGAGTTGGACAAGAGAGCGCATTTTCTCAGGGTGCTTATTGGCTCAGGTGAAAATTGTTCAGAATGAGGCAAATTGTGATTTCTTCATTTGAATCAGCCGAGTCTTCATTCAGGGAGGACTGCATCCTCACATGGCCCAGCAGTGGGGCCATCAGCTGTGCACACTTATGGGGTAGCATAAGTCCCCAGCCTCCCTGCTTCTGCTTTCCACCACCAGATTTGGGGCAGAGCAGGAGAGTAGCTTCAGCTGCATGGTCTCAGGTGCCCCAGGGTGTCTGCCTCCAGCCTGCTCCTGCATCTTCAAGATCGTTGTGATCTATGATTCCCATGGAGTGTTTTTGTGGGGGCTGCTTCCTTGGCCACACTGAGGCCCCTATTGGAGTGGGTTTGAGAAAGAGCCGGGAAGCACGTTGAGAGCAGCTATGGGATGCCATAAGCAAAAACAATTCTGAAAGCATGGTGCCGCACTTCCACCGAGAGGCCCGCACTGGGGCCTTCCGGGATGGCAGGGCCAGCATGTCTCGTTCTCACTGCCTTCCATCTTAGAGGACTGCATAAAGCATTCGCTAGTGAATCCTGTGCCACAGATTCTCGTTGGAAATATATGTGATTTGAGAAGTGTCATTCAAGTGCCCACGGACTGCGCGCAAAAATTTGCTGGCACACATAGCATGACTTTGTTTGAAACCTCTGCTACAAACCCCAATGTTGATGACCTTGCAAAGGCTACATTTATGGCCTTAGCTCATGAGATTAAGAGCTACAAACCATTCATCCTTAATCAGCCCCCTCAAAAGGGAAATATCCTGGAACAGAAGCAAACTTAGGATGACATGCTGGTACTGAATGAATACTGTCTAATTCTGACTAAAGAAAACTTGTGAAATATGACTGTTGGGTTCTTGAGAACTAGAGAGCTATTGGGTTATTGGGAATTAAACCCAGGTCCTTCACACTAAGCTGCATCCCCAGCCCTTATGTTTATTTTTTGAAGCAGGATCTCACTAAGCATGAGCTGTCCAGGCTGAGCTCCAATTCATAATCCTCCTGCCTCAGCCTCTTAGAGTACTGAGATTACAGGAGTGTATCACCATGTACAGCTGGTTTTTGTCAGGTTCTCTCCTACTTTCTAGCAGGACAGGAAATCTTAGTTGCTGATGCTTAGGTATATTCAGATTAAATGCCGTTTCTTTCTATGACCAGGTTAATTTTTTTTTTTTTTTTTAATTTAGACAGGATCAGATTCATGGAGATCCTCATGCCTCAGCCCCAAGTGCTGGAATTACAGGCATACACCACTATTTCTAGCCTGCAACTGTCAGCTTTTATGCAACATTCTCTTGAAATTTTTCTTCAATTTACTCCTTCCAATTTCTCTACTAATTTTTAAATTTTTATAGTTTTGTTTTCTTAATTTGCGTTTTGTTTTTCTACCAAGCCAATTGCCTTTTTAGTGAATTTAGAATATTTTGTGTTTCCTAATTCTGGCCTTCTATGCATTCTTTACGCATGTAGACATGGAATGAGATTGCAGGAGTGTGCTCACACTACTATCAGCAAATCAGGAAATTCTTGATGCTAAATATAACAGACATTCCATGAGAGGAGACTTATATGCTAATGTCTTCTAAATGGAGATGTTAAAATTCATACTAATGTTAGAGCAATATGACTCCAGAAAATTTTGAAAAGGGCTCACATTCAAAGGAAAAAGGGAAGCACCAGGATCTTAGGACTTCCAAGGGCTTAATGGGCCTAGCATGCTGAGTGGGGGCCATCAACGCAGTGGAGCAAAACACTGACAGTGAAGGGAAATCAGGCCCTCAGTGCAGCTCCTGTAACAGTCAAAGGCTGAGGCTCTAGTCAGGTCCCCATAAGGTAGGTAACAATGTGCCCCTTTGCTCTATAGGATCTAGAGATAAGAGGCTGTGAGACCCAGCTCAGTGAGGAAAGTCGCAAACAGGAAAGTTCACATTCAGAGCAGGTAGAGCCACTGCTCTCAGCCCAGCATGAGACTCAGACTGGGAGTCAGCTTCCTCCACTGAACCACCTAAATGCCAGTCTAGTGCGACATACAGCAGTTAAAAGAGTTAACTCTTGGGCCAGCGAGATAGCTCAGCTGACTAAGCACCTACTTAGGCAAGTGCAGGAACCAGAATTCAATCCTGTGTACTACATGCCATACCCACCTTGCTCCCAGGGGCGCACTGAGCCAGCCACTTAGACTGGGCATGGTGGTGCACATTTGTAATCCCAGCACTGAGGAGGCTGGAAAACAGGAAGATCACTACAAGCCCAAGCTGCGTGGTGAGACTCTACCAAATACATAAATTAAAACAAAAAAAAAAAAGAGGTAACTCTTGGCACTTCCTTCAAGTGATTTGTAATGTCCTGAGTTCTAAAACAGCTCAGCCTTCTAGGCTCACAGGATGGCCACCTATGATCAGAAAGGCTCACTAAGAGACAGCAGATAATGAAGAGACCAGAGAACCAGCTACAAAGTAGGGTGTCCTATTCTCCTAGGAGCAGCTTTCTCTGGAAGGCAGCTATGCTAACCACTGCCACCAACGCTCCTAGGAGCTTTCTCTGGAAAAAAACATTCATGGTTCAGGTCAGGAACTAACTCTAGTGGCTCAGACTAGGGTATGACTTGGACCCTTCCAGTGGCTGGGGCACCACCTCTAGCGCATAAGTCTTCCAGAGAAAACCTTGGGGCAGAAGGGTGGGGGAAATAGAAAATATGAGGCTCTTGGGACGACATTCTAGGACGTAATCTGGAGAACTGAACTGTTCAGAGAGCCGCGGGCCCTAAGGAACCAACTACATTCCTATCCCAGATTCATCATCTGTGCAGTTTGACTCTGGTAACAGGATTTAAATTCTCTAAATTTCAGGATTTTTAAGGTAAAATGTGAGCTGCAGCCCCTACTCTGCCTCAGACTGTTGTGGGGTCACAGAATAACGCTGTCCCCCATGAGCTATAAAACATTATCCTATGTAAAGGATGAAGAGTAGACTTCCATCCTGCCCTGCACTAGCCCTGTCTTTGTGTTCATCTACCACCAAGCGTGTGGCCGGATTTTCCCAAACATTGAACATCTGGGGCACTATACCGGTTGATACATTGTGTCAACTTGAGAATGGAAAAGTTTACAAGCTTAACTACCTGACCCAGCAGGAGGCCAGGGCGCTCACTTTGTAGACACTCTGAGCCTGTGGAAGAGGAGGGCTGGGAGATGGTGTGGGAGGTGGTATGGGCGGTAGCTGCATGCGATATAACGGAAGAGAAGGCTTGCTTCGCCCACCCTGTTTTCCCTTTTGTTGTTTTTGCTGCCTTCTGCTACCTTGTAACTATTGTCCCAGTGTCATGCCCAGGACCCTGGCTTGGAGCCAGCTGATTAGGGACTGAAACCTCCACTGACTGTGAGCTAAATAAACCTTTCTTTCTTGAACTTTGGGTATTTTCTCTCAACAATGGAGAATAAAGTAACCGACACAGGCACTTATGAAGTACCAATCTTCTCTTCACCTGCATTTAATTTTTAGTAACATTCTTATAGGCCAGATTAGTATGTCCACATCTTTTGACAGAAAACTGAGACACTAGGATCTAGTTAACCTTCATGGGGTACACATAGCTTCTAAGTACAAGATGAACCCATGCTCCACATCCCTGGGCTGCTAGTCTGTGTTCTCACTGCCTTTGATATGCTCTTATCTCGGCACAAGCATTTGCCTGCATCATAGACTGCAGGATTTCAAGTATACACCACAGCGCAAGATGTTCCTAAAGACTAACTCCCCTTCGGATGGCTTTGCTGCCCAAATGAGGTGAGAGAATATTAAAAGTCTGAACTATGTATGAAACATTCAAAATCCTAATTTCTATGTCAAAATATATGTTCTATTATTATTATTATTATTATAACAGTAGTCACTGACTTCAATAAGACCCCAGAAGATATTCCTACTGTCAGATCATGACATTGTCTTACCCAACTATAGTGACTATTGTTCCACATACAACTTCTGTGAGATACAGTTTTTTCACCAATGAGTGAGATGGCTCAGGATTTCCCTTTCTATGTTTGTTTTATTTCACTAAAAGCTATGTCCCCCCAGCCTGTATTGTTGCACCTAATAAACTTGTTCTCTCCTTAAAGACACATAACACATAACTGCCTAAGGTGTTGCACGAGTATCAACACATATCTCCCCAAAATTTGTAAGATTATTATGGGTCAATAAAAAAGGTTGAACAGTAACTGTTCTTAATTTATGATGTCCTGCAGCAAGATGTCAATAGCTTAAAATACAAAAATTTAAAATAATAAAAGGAAAGATGTCAATAGTTATCACTAGTACCATATTTCCTGTGGGAAGTCTTGCCTCCCAGACATAAGAGGGGCAGTTCCTGGGAGATCAAGAAAGACAACCTACTGTGATTCACAAGCAGCTCAAAAAAAAAAAAAAAAAAAATTCTCCTGCTGCCTCCCTACCAGTATGCTCCTTGAAGAGGAGGACAGTGAAGGGTCTGTGGGAACATAGTCATTAAGTACATTCTAGAACATTCTAGTGATTCTGTTTTTTCAGTGTCCCATATTGAAGAGAAATCTTGAAATGTGCTACACTGTGTTCTTCTATCTGATGTGGACTCACTTAAATTCGTTAAATCAATCAATACTGTTCTATCTACAGCAGTGAAGATCCCTTTACAACTTAAGTTTTGTAAACTTTTCATTCAAGTGTTTACCCTTGACCTGAGCATTAGCATTTACCTGACATAGAAATCTTCCTGTGGGGGCTGGAGAGATGGCTCAGTGGAATAAGCGCTTCCCTGGCAAGCACAAGGGCCTGAGTTCAATCCCTGGTTCCACAAAAAAAAAAAAAAAAGAAAAGAAATCTTCCTGAAACTATGATGCCAGATATGGAATTATTAGGACATAAGATACGGAACAATTTTAGATGAACAAAATATTGGAATGCATGGTGCAGAGAGGTCTAGAATATCTTCCCTCTCCCCCCCCCCACCGTATCTTTTAAAAAAATAACATGCTAGTGGAATACATTTGCTACAGTGATAGAACCGATATAGACATCGTTATTTACTACTGTCTAGAATGTGAGTTGGTGTTCATTCACTGTTGCACAGTTCTGTTGGGGTTCAGCAAATGATTGGTGTCAATTACCACTACTGTAAAACAATTTCTCTGCCCTTAATATTCACTCTGCTTCATCTATTTATTCTTTTGTTTTTGTTTGTTTTCCGGTAGTACCAGGGATTGAACTCAGGATCTTGTGCTTGCCAGGCAAGCACTTACTCCACTAAGCTATCTCCCTGGCCTGATTTATTCTTAAATCTAATGTGCAAGCTCCTGTCCCCAAAGAAATGGCATTAAGACCTCACACTTCCTCCTTCAGGCTTTCTCACCACTGCTGAGTGAAGTCCACTAACTTTCAATTCTGAGCTACCCCCAAGCCCTCCAAGGAATAGAATATGACATGTCACTCATCTTCTTTCTGAGCCCTAGAGATTGTCCAGAAGAAGACCCCAAACACAAAATATGGACACAACAATGGCCAGGCAATACCTTGGAGGAACCAGGCATTCATACCTGACAGGCTGTCCTAGGAGCTGAGCAAGCAAGCTTCTGCTGCTATATAGGCAAGAGGACCTCTGATGTGGCCACTGCCCCTGACACTGCACAGGACTGGCAAAAGGAGGTGGTTCTCCAGAACATTCCCCACACATTGAGGAGTGAGTCTTGGCCTCCTGGTCTGCAGCATGCCATGCAGCCTTTCTGTTCTTCCCCCTGCCTGCCTCAGGGACTGCTTGCCCACTGCTGCCCCTGCAGTGCTAAGTGAGTGTATCACAGAGAAGGCACAGGAAGTAGCAGAACTCCCTGCATCCAGAAGCTCTCCTGGAATCTGCTGGAATGGATGCCTCTGTGGATCCACTGTCTAGGAGAAAGCATGGCTCCCTTACCCTTCATTCCAAAGAGCCCCTTTCCCTCTGTGGCCATCAGCTCAGGCTCCTTGCTGACCCTTGCTTGCTCCCTCCCAGCCCCAGTCAGGGATGGCATCAGGAGACGGACTCCTGCACTGTTGTTCCTGCTTCTGTGGTCCTTTCCACTTTGCAAGCCCATGTAGGTTTTTTCCTCTTAATTTAGGGGACCCAGGCTCTTTTTATCTCAGAACTTCAACCAGAGTAGCAACAGCTTCTGCCTTTTCAGCTGTCTTGTGTAAGGAAGATAAGACCCTGCTCCTACCTCTGTAGGATCTAGGAGATATGAGGAAGGTCAGGAGCAGGAACATGAACACTCAGGCCAGATGCAATAGCTGTCCTCAGCCAGTCTGACTGCTTAAGTCAGTGACTCAAGTCTGTGCTCTGCAGACCTGAGGTTATGCCTATTTCATCCACTGAACCACTGAAATACCAAGAGGTTATTTTGCCTTCATTAACTGGCATGAATGTTCCATTTAAAGCTGATCATTTGAATCCACACTAATTTGTTAAAGTGGTGCCATGTGAGTAGCTGACTTGGCAAGGTCTGCTTATTTAGGGACCACCAGTACTTCTTCACCCAAGAAGTGCTATGTAAAGACACTGAGGGAGGAGAGGCTACCTTTCAGGAAAATGGTATATAGCCCTTGTCAGGACTGAAATGCAGCAACAGGAAGCTGATTAGCTTCCTGCCCTTCTCCTGGTTCAGGAAGCTCTTTAGGTTGCTGTTCACACTCTTTACCCAGGGACAACATAAATTAAAAAAGAATATATAAATAAATTAAAAAACCTTAGAAATGAATTGAGGGACATTATGGCACATGTATCTGGAAAATTGTCCGGGGACTCAAGTTCTGGGGTCTCTATCCCAAGGGACCCAAATACATTTGCTGCCTGAGGTCCATCCCTCTGTGTGTGTGTGTGTGTGTGTGTGTGTGTGTGTGTCGAGACAAGTCACTTCACAGACTTGGAAGTATGAGGTAAAGGCCTCCCTTCCTCCGCCCACATGACAGGGCTGCAAACACTTCTCTGGAGCTACAAAGCCTCACACAGAAATAGCCTTTCTTCCCTGTGACTACAAACACGCAGTTCCCTCACTAGAGGCAACAACCCACATGTGTCTGGCTCATTCCTCCAGACATTTAAAATGTGAATACATATGTGTCCTTATGAAGCACAAGTCACTTTTATTAAGCCTTATCTTTACTTCCTTATATTCAGCTCCACAACACAGGGTGGAGAAGCAAAGCCCATGTACATTTCGATACCACAGAGCAGGGAGCCCAGGACACTGGGATCATGTGCCTTTCCCCCATTCATGTGGCTTCCAAGGGATCTGAACACATAGCATTCCTAGGGCACTCAACTGCCTCAACAGAGCTGTGACCCCACAGGCAGCTAAGTCTGACTTTGATTCAGCTGCTTCGGATTGGTGCACAAGAAGCTACAATCTTTTACAGGTGGAGTGAACACCCTCCTCTGACCTTTGTGCTAAACTTGTAGTTCCTTGTAAATTTCCAAGGCAAGGCCACATTCACCTCACCCCAGAAGCCAGCCAACACCCAATTTTGCATCCAAATTTTGGACTTTTAGTCCTCTGGGGGTGAAGATGAAGAGAAACAACAACTTATCGAACTGCTCAGAGTCAAACATCACGATCTGTCTCCTTTAACCAGTCTTCTGTGGCCATCCATCATCATGGCCTGGAATTCATCTGAATTCATCTCTACAATCATCTATATTATCCCTTCTTCAAAATAATATTTTTTTTCTGAACACATTAAGAGAAAAATAAAGAACAGAAATGGGACCCAAGAAAAGATGCTTTCCCATGGCCAACTGTCACCAGCATGCATAAAACTTATTCCTGTCTTGAATGTATTTGCCAGGCTATGGCTCAAGAGTACAAAACATACAGACCATGAAACATTCACATACAGAAGATACCAGGAAAACGGTCTTCGGAAGGGAGCCAACTGCCAGGAGAGGCTCTGCAGCCTGGAAGTGGGCATCTGGCAGGGGAAGCCGGGGACTTCTACCCTCTACGTGCTACCCTGTAGGCCCCTGCTCAGGAAGTCTCTCTGGTGCCCAATCCTAACCTAAGGGGCCACTTAAATCCCAGGGTTTGACAAGATAATTTCTCTGCCTTAGCATAATAGAAACTTGAAATACTAATAGAATTATTAGAAAATATGTGTTTTCCTATATGCTTCATGGCCAAGGCAGTGCACATCTAATGGGTTAACTCTCTTTCTACCATGTATCCCCTATAGTCTGGTGGCACTGAAGACCTCAGGGTAGGGGAGGGAAGAAGATGTTCCCTTGAAATAGAGCTTTAATGTCTGTGTACACTGCAGTAGGTCAACTTTTATGGGACTGACTTTTTAAATCCAACCATGAGTGACATTAGCAGTATTTGCCTTCAGAGCCTGGCTTATTGCATTTAAAATAGTATCCTCCAGGTCTGTCTATGCAGGGGCACATGCTACAGTGGTTCTCCCCACAAAAGCATAAATATTTGAGGCTTGAATATATTCTCATTCCACAAGTACTCATGCAATAAACATATGTACTATAATTATGTATCAATTTCTAAAGTTTAAGGCTGGGGAGATAGCTCAGTGGCATAAGCACCTGCCTGGAAAGCACAAGGTCCTGAGTTTGATCCCTGGTGTTAAAAAAAAATCCCTCCTTCAATTTTTTACAGATTGAACTGTAAGTTATTACTCTTATTTAATCTATGGTTTTCTATCACAAAATAGCAACAGCTGTCTCTGTTATAAAAAAAAAAAAAAAAAAAACACATCCTAGGACCTTGACTGTCAGATGTATCAAGAACAGTTTACAGATCAAGATAAGGAGGGTCCCAAGAAGTGCCACTTTATCAGATGATGACAAAGAGGCCATGCAACTTCAATCATTACATGCATTCCAGCAAGCTTTGGTGGCACCTGTACTCTCATCCTTAGTGGTTGTCCCCTCTACAGTTCCCAGAGTAAGGGCAGGAGGACACACAGGTGCTAATGCCACACTTGTCCCTAAAGCAGAAGCTACTCAGGCAGGAACCCAGTTTCCCAGAAATTCCCCTCTGCTGTGCAGGAACCCAGTCTTAAGTTGTATGCCACAGATTTGGGTCAGAACCAAGGGGAAAAAAACCCCTGGCCTGCTCTCCAACTCATCTGCCTCATTTATAAGTCTCCACAGCAAGTTCAGGGTGCAGATCCACAGCCTTGTCACACCCCACTTCATCCTCCCTCTCCACAGCCTCTCCTGTGCACGTGCACAAGTTCACTTGTGCAAGGCCTGTGCATACCCACCCATTCTTTGCACACATATTCCAAAGCTACATCCATTCCCTCAAAAGCCCAAGCTCAAGGAGAATGCTCAGAGATCCTTGTGTTTCCAAGAATCCCAGCTTCCCTGGCTGCAAGAGTTGGCAGTTCCCTGGGCAAGCCTTTCCCCTCAGCCAATATCCATGACAGGGTAGATTATCCTGGACAGTAAGGTCCATTGGCAATGACTACCACTGAAACATGGTATGCCTTTTCATGTTTATACCTTCTGTGTACTATTTCCCCCTCCTTAGGTGGCTCTTAGCTGGACAACTAAAAGCTCTATTTCACATTTCTCCTCCCTTTCTATTCTTTGCCTACTGCTCTTGTCCCCTGTCCACACCAAGTCATGCTCTCAACTATTTCATGAGCAATGTCATCAACATATAGACAAGTGACTGTGTGTGCTCATAGCTTCCTCCCCACACTCCCCCCGGCCCCAGGTCTTGTGGACTGGCTCCCTCACAACAAAGCAGATGAGAAAAATCACTGAATGCTCCAGGAAGGTAAGACTATGTCTGAAATAAATGTATTGCTTTTGTACTTTCTTTTCAATTAGATGAAATTATGAACATCTGAGCATCTGCATTATAGATCATGTGAGCAATGTGGATTTACCTATATCCAAATGGACCACTTTGAGGTTTTTTTTTTAATGATAGACAAATTCCTAGGGGTAATTTCAAGGCAGAATTTAAAAATGACAGTATCATTATAAACTGTAATAATAAGCCTTTGCTCAGCAGAACACTTTTCTCTTTGGAGAATACAACAAAACAGTGAAATGTTTGTTAGCACAAATAGGTTTGCACTGTTCTTGTCATTGGACTTCCTTGACTCCAGTCTAGTTTTCTAAAGCGCCAAATGAAAAAAAACCTTTTCACACTTGATATAGTGTGGTCTGATCCTCACAGAGGCTATCCCTATACATGTACAGGAGGATGAAAGAACAGCTGAAAGCGGTATGTAATACTTTGGAATTGCTCCCTTGATGATTGACAAGGAACAAGACATCACCCTTTTACAACCTGCAGCACTCATGGGTGTCCAAGACCCCTGCGTAGGGCAGACTGTGGCCAAAGCCCAAAAGAAACTAAGATAGACATGGCTGGGGGGTAGCAAGACCCCATAGTCAAGGAGCAGCAGGACCCTGAGAAGTCTGCTGGACTTCAGACCATTGATATATGTGTTCCTTCATGCCTGGACCTGGAGCTCTGCAGAGAAGTCTTCATGTCAGGAGTTCCAAAACTGAAATAAGAACTCCCTAAATTCTTCCTGCTGGACACCATGCCATGAGCAAGTTTCCTCCACCCATCTTTTCTGCCATGCTGCTTCTGCCTGAAGCCAGCTGTCAGGCAAGGACTGGGGCTATTGAAACTGATGAGGTCTGCTGCACAACCTGGCTGCATGCCTGCACTGCCAAGCTGGTCAACTCAGGCCACATGGACTGCTCCGCCCAGCTCTTCATCTGGGTTGAGAGGTTTGTAGAGGGGCTGGTCAGTGACTTCATCCAGGACAGTGTATTTGCGGCAGAATCGAGAGGGAAATGGGCTCTACAAGAGACTGAGCACCTTTATCCAAGAATTATCGAAACCCATGTAAAGAATTTGGCGAAGGTCTTCAAAAGTCAAGCATTCTCGCAGTCTGTCCCCCAGTAACCTTTTCCCCAAGGTCAGAGCTGGCACAGATGGACGACCAGTGGAACATGATATTTCAAAAGACAGATTTTGAACAGCAACAAAAAAAAAATGTGCCATGGCATCAAATATATTTGAGAATGTCAGTATAGGGTAATTGAGTACACAAACCTGGAGTCAGCATGCCCAGTTCAAATCCCAAATCCAACACTTACTAAGTAAACACCAAAAATAATGATGCTTAACCTCTGTGCTTTAGTTTCCCCCTCTGTAAAGGGGATAACAACAGTATGTTCTTCATTGTGTTGTGAGGAAGATAAGGATATGTTATAGCTCTCAGATAAAACCAACCACATGGTAAGAAAGGAAGGCTATGTAAATGTTTCTTGTTACAGTGAATACATTGTTATGACACCACTAAACAACCTCTATAAACTATAAAATTTTAGATTGGTTTTCAGTGCACCAGCGGTCTGCAGACCATTTCCCCATGCTGTTTCCTGTTCAGATGACTTTATCCAAATTGTTATTCATTTGAGCTTCATGTGGTAACTCCAAAGGAATTCCTTTCCTCTTCAGGGTAGGAGAAAGAATCAAATAGATTTTCCACAAATATGTGATCTTTATAAAGACCCCAAGTCCATAACAGTAAGGGACGGAGTTGTCAAATAAATAACACATGGCATGATGTACATCTACAAAGTCTCTGGACTAGAGAAGAGTAGGAAAAGGATGAAAAGAGGAAAAAAACAGTCCTTTTATTAATACTTAAGGAACTGATAAGGCCGTGATATTATGTCAGCAATACATAAAAAGGAGCCATCAGTTCCTGCTCTTCTGCTGAACAGAGGGTGGTAATACTCGAATACTTCCCTACTCTCAGATTGTAGCAGAAAACTGGCTTCCCAATCTGTATCTCTGTGCTGATCTCTTCTTATCACAGCTCAATTGGAACATTGTCCCCATGCTGTCCCCCAGTTAATTCTTATGTGCAAATATGTCCACGTTGTCACAATTCAGTAAAAATCTCTTAAAGTCACAGAAAGGCAAAGAAACACTGCCCAAAGCTCCAGGCCCTCTCCTCTGCTTACTAGAGTCACAGGTATTTCTGCTACTCTGACTTAAAATTCTAGAAAAAGAGTAAAATAAATATACAACATTTCTGTGTCAAACTTTTGTTTTTGACACATGTTGGCAGTACAAATTTCAGAAAGCGAAATGGTGAAAGTGCAAGTTAATCTGATCTGTGTTCAGAGAAGCACTTGACTTTGGAGTCTGTACTTACTGGCATCAGTTTTATACACTGCCTTAATACACATTCTTGAGCTCAAGAGAAGTAATATTTTTAAGACAGAATGAATCTCTAGATTTCCAAAAATAATTTTCAATTGTTTCTCATAAGTCTAAAGATAACAAGAGACAGTTAAAGAAACTTACTGAGTTAAAACAATCTCTGGAATATACTCCGGATGAAGAGAAGAAAAATGGTGAATTAATAAAAGAGCTAACTGGGTAAGATTTTTGTATGTAAAATCCTGTCCATCGCTGTAAGTTACTTAAATTTACTAAAACTAAGTATGAACTTAATATTTGCATTTCAATATTTTCATTAACAAGCAAGTGTCAAAGGCCACATAAGTCGTGAACAGTACTCAAATGTGCACAAGCAGATCCCTGTGCAGACCCCAGTGCTCGGTGGCTGGGCACCAACGCACCGCACTTGGGGCACTCCACCAGGCTTCCTTCAGTGTGGCGCTGGGACTTTTTGATGAGGCAACTTTTACTTCCTTTGCACTACCTCCTTGGAAAGTGACTAAGGGCTCTTTTCAGAGCTCCTTAAGAATTACTGCAATTGGTGCTGTGTATTTTGGCGGTTCATTTTCAAAGTACATGACTGCATCTGTTGTTCCAACATACCCTTGTTTGTTCCTTTACCGTAATATTCTGTTCCTTGAGTCTTTCAATCACAGTCTTGGGCTTCTTCATTTTTTTTTAATTTATTAAGTTCCGAACTCAACTGACTCTTTCAACCTCACAAGAGCCCTTGTAGCATTTGCCAACAGGTGGCTGTAATTTTTTTTTTTTTTTTAAACAGGGTCTCACTATGCAGCCCACATTCACAGTGATCCTCCTGCTTTCTGCCTCCCTGGTGCTGGGATTACAGGTGCGCACCACCACGCCCGGACTCCATCACCGGCGCCCGGTGCAGCATGCGGAACCAGAAATTGAACCGTGGCAGCTGCGGTTACCTAAGCAAGTGCTTAGTCCATTGAGCTATACCGCCGGCCCTTGAGCTATACCGCCCTAATATTTCTGTTTCTCTTCTTGGAGATCACCTTCTGATTCAGCCTTTCTTTTCTGCTGTGGGGGGTGAAGGAACAGATGTTTCCATTTTTCTCTCCAGCTCAAAGATCTTTGCTAACAGCCCCTTAATGAAGGCCTCTCACTGCTGATCATACACAAGCCACTGCTGATTTTTCTCCAGAGCATCTTTCAGTGGTATTTCCAACAAGTGGACATCATTCATTGGTGAGCTTGCAGCCATAGTCTGTGATAAATGAAGGGCACTGGCTTGGTTTTCAAATTCCCCAAGTCTTTCCATGGTAGCAGATAACTGCCTCTTCGATGAATCTGTTTCTTCAGATAAGGACTTAAGTAACTGTTCCATTCTGTCACCTTCCTTCATTTTGTCTTCCAACTGTTCCAGCGAGGCACTTGTACTACATCTGGACTTCAGCTGGTCTCTGAGTCACTGCATTTCTTTTTCTTTCTCCGCAAGCTGATGAACATTTTTTTCCCTTTCAGCTTGAAGAACCTGAGTTTTCTCCAAAAGTCTGTGTCTCTTTTTCAGTAAATTTTCCTTTTCCACTTGTAAGTTCATCCACTGCTCCTTTCTCTAATGCAGTTTCTCTAATGCAGTTTCTGATTTGGTGTTACTAGGCTTTGATCCCCACTTCCTCTTAATTAAATCTTTAGGACTTCTGGGAGACATCTCTGAAATGGCCACTGTAATCCCAGCAGCGCTTACTTGGGAGGCAAGAGGGCCACTGCACGTCCAGCGCCATTTCAGGCTACATAGGGTTCTCACAGCTGCTCTTTTATTTAATTACTTTCCAGCCATCCAACGATTGTTTTAGGGGCTGCATCATGGAGTTTTCTGTAATTCGCAGCTCTCAGAAACCATCTGTCAATTGGCTGAAAAGACTCAAGTTCGTGAAGTCTCAGGCGCTCTGGTCTGCAGCACCAGGCAGCTCCAACTCTGTTCCCCTGCCTGCCTCAAGGACTCCTTGCCCACAGCTGCCCCCACAGTGCCCAGCCCAGATGCAAAGCACCAGAGATAGGGGAGAGGAAACTCCTATCTTGTTTTCTGGAATCTGCTAGAGTACATGCCTCTGTGAAGCCCTTCTTTCCTCCTCAGAGGCTCTGCCAAGCATCTCTTCCCATTTCCTAGCTTCAGCTCACACTCCTTGCTGCCCCTTGCTCCCTCCCAGAGCCCATCAAGAATGGCATCAAGAGAGCAACTTCCACTTTGATATTCCTTCAGCTGGTGGTCCTTCCCCCTTTAGTCTGCAAAGCCATGGAGGGTCCAGTCCATTCTTAAGGCAGGGGACCAAGGCCCTCACCAAAGCAACAGCAGCTCCCAGTTCTGCATTCCCAGCCACACCCAGTACCTCCAAAACGGATTTGCCCATCCCAGTATGTGGAGTGCCTTGTCATCCCTTCTCAGATGTACTTTCATCCTTCAATCCCAGTGGCCCATCCCCTGTCTGATGATTGTTGCCTCTGTCATCAGTGCCAATGCCTCAGCCAGCATACTGACAATCTGGCTTCACAATCAAGTGGCTGACTTTAGTATGACCCCATGGACACCACTAACATGTCCTCTTTCCCCTCCTGGACTCTTCTTTTGGCTCCAGTAGGAGCTGCTTCTTTGTGCCCAGACCATTCTGATGTTGCCCTCTCATAACACTGTCAACAAAGGTCAGCCATGGGGGCCTAGAGGTTCTATCAGCAACCCTATATTCTAAACATCTTATTTGCCCTTGTCCACCATTCAGCCATTATTTGAGGACCCTAGTTGACAGCAGTACACAACCCCCTGTCTAAAGGTGCTCCCCAAATTGGAGATAGAGGAATCACTTCCTGCTCATTGTTGGCATTGGGGGGCAGGAAAAGTATGCTGGTGACCCAAGGGCCCCTCACCTATTGCAGCTACGAAGCACCAGCACCTTGAGAAGACAGTGGAGACACAAGGACTCCAGGGGCCTGAGGATGCCAGCACAGACACAGGCACACCAAGGGCCCAACTTTTCAGCCACCTTTGACTCTCTTTTCTTCTCCCAAAGCTACCTTGCTCCTGTGAATGCAGAGGATTCACTGAAGTTTACTCATGAGGAACTGAAGGCAAAGAATGTCAATCTAGATGTAATTTGTTTCCTTTCATGTCGTTTTTCATGGACATATTCATCTCTTATTCATGAGCCTCTGTCCACAAACTATACCCCTTGGCAGGAGCAGCACTCAGACCTCAGTGCCCCTTGCACCTGAGCCCTAGAGAGTTTATGGTTCTACTTCTGCTTCTAGAGTGGGAAGCCTTCAAACCCTGCACACTCTCCACAATCAATTCATCCTGCCTCACCTCCAAGTCTCCCCAGTGACCCCAAAGTCACTATATTGAAAAGAGAAGTGCCTTTTCCTCCCCTCCCTCTCCTCCTCCTCCTCTTCTTCCTCCTCCTTCTTCCTTTCTTGCTTTCCAATAAGAGGGCTCCATCTGGCTTCAAATTTCTATATTCTGACTCATCTTTTTTCTCCATCCTCACACTGTCCTTGCTCCTTTGGAGCTGTGCGAGATGTGGCATTTGGATTTTGATCATAGACAAAGAGAATGAGGAAGTATGTGGGACAGCAGAGAACAATGAATGGCTTGTGTGTCAGAGCATGCTCTCCAGCATGGACCCAGACCTAGACAAGGAATAGGATCCATCTCTTGAGAATCTCATGCTCAGTCCTGTTGCAGTGATACCTCAGACACTGCTCCACAGCTGACAGACAAAGACGGGACTATACCCAACCTGGGGTCAAGTAAAGAAATTGACTGAGGGTACTAAGGAGACAGTAACCAAAATCTTGGGAAAGTTTTAAGTAGGTGACAGGGTATATGGAGACAACGGAGCTGGAGGTTATAGAAAGGCACCCAAAAGTTGCAGTATTCTTAAGACAAAATAAAACATCACAAATTTCTTCAATGACATCCCATTAAAGGTCAACAAGTTAGGTAAAAGCTTCTTATGTATTAGAGATGACAGATTATTCTTGCTTTTTGGGGGGCAGAACAAGGGATTGAACTCAGGCCTTTATGCTTGCCAGGGGAAGCGCTTATTCCACTGAGCCATCTCCCTAGGCCCCAGAGATGACAGATAATTATGTCACAAAAATACCATGGTTGTCATGCTGCAATGTTACATATTATTTTTATTTTATTTTTTTGTAAAATTATGTAATCTTGCCTATAAAAAAAGAAAAAATAACAAAGAAGTGCAGCCTGAAGAAAGATTATCAATACCTTCCTGTGGCCATTTGCCAGCAATATGTAAACAGTTATTCCAATATTTTCCAGGATCATACTTCAAGAGTACAAGAACATGTCACAAAACATTTAAATATAGAATACATCAGAAAAGTGATCTATAGCAAAGAAATAAAATTTTTCCTGTATCAGTAGAGGTTCTGCAGCCCGGAAATGGGTATTTGGCAACACCAGAGGAACCAGGGCACCCCTCCTCTCTTTAACCGCTCCATTTCAGCTCTGAGCATAGGGAACCACTCAGCAACTGCTACAGTCAGTAGTTACTGCAGTTTGCACAACAGGGACATGGCTTGGGGGATGAAGGACATGAGCAGCAAGGTGCCAGCTCAGAAGATACCAGCCACCACCTGGTCTTAGTCATTACATTGTAAAGAAATGTCCCAAGGTCAGAATAAGAAAATATCAGACTTCACTGAGGTCAGAGTACACTAACAAGGGGACAGTGAGCAGACAGATGTCCAAGAGAGGCACTGTAATGTCAGGGTGACAGTTTGCAGTTTTTATAGGAATTTGATAATGTCTCAAGGGCTCTAAGCAGAAAATAAAGATATCTCAGGAATTATTTTTTTTCTAGGTCACCTTGCTCTTGCTGATCTTTCAGAAACACCTTTATTGTATATTCAAGTTGCAAAAATGACAAGGATTTTTACTTTAAGAGCCAAGAAGGCCCTTAAGATTTGGATACCTGCATACTTTATCTTTTAGAGAAGATGGGTTATAGTTCACAGAGAGGAATGTATGTAATAAGAGGATATCAAAGAATTACAATGAATATTTAGTACACTATAGTGGCTGTGTCAATGTCCTGAACAAATTCAAAATATTTTCAACTTTTGACTTTGGAGAAGAGCCAAAAGTCGCACAGTGCCACACCCACTGAATAAGGTAGAGGAGCATACACTGTCATGGTCATGGGAACCTGCCTTTCCCCTGGGTGGCACTCAACAGCATTCACCATATTTTTTTTATCATATCTCATAAAGACCCATAAGGACTCCCAGAATTGCTTCAGAAAGTGTCAAGAGCAATGGTGTATTCAAAGCAAGAGGGAATATTTTGAAGGTATCAGGGCCAATGTACCTTTTACAGTAATAAGTTTTTTAAGAAAACACTGTATTTCTTGATCAACCCTTGTAGGTCTTCTATTTATTTTTTGTCTTTCACTGTTTCTAGTCATTATCAGTGCAGTGCTATCAGGGCAGGGCAGAATTCTGTCAGCAAACAAGTCAGCTGCTGGGGATTTTAATCCATTTGTCACTATAAGATCTGAGACACTAGATCTGCACTAAACTATCCCAAATACCAGCCCAGGAGACCAGCTTCTCAGTTTGCCAGGCTTAACTTCTCTTCTCTGGTCATCCTGGGGGAAGTTATTATGCGACTGTTGGATTGGCAGTTGGTTTGGAAAGTTCTGATTCTGAGGCAGTTGGAAGTTAAGTATGTTACTGGTCTTTCAGGGTGATCTCCGTAACAGTTAGTGGGAGGAAGAGGAAGAAATTGTAGTGTCCTGGTCTTGCAGGGGTCTTTGCCTATGGATTCAATGATTGAAATGCAAAGTTATCCATCTAGGCCATCCTCTGGAGCAGGCCCTCCTCCAGCCCATTAACTGCCTCCCTCTAGCCACCCTGGAGCAGAAGGATTAGGGGAAAACAACAAGATAGGTCCTAGGTCTTATATCCAGAGCATGATCTAGTGGTCTCAGGGATTCAGGATTCCCTAAATCCCAGGGAGCCAACTACATTCATTACCTGGCTTAGATTCTTTACTGTTCAGGAGTGCAAGTCTGTGCAAGTCACCTCATCTCTCTAAACTTTGTTGGCCTTGCTCTTTGCCGCATCTCCTGCAAGAATGAAGACCATTCTTAGTAATCAGACTGTCGACATTCCAGAAAATGTCGACATCACTCTGAAAGGACGCACAGTTATTGTGAAGGGCCCCAGAGGAGCCCTCCAGAGGGACTTCAACCACATCAATGTGGAGCTCTGGCTCCTTGGGAAGAAAAAGAGGCTTCGGGTTGACAAATGGTGGGGAAACAGAAAGGAGTTGGCAACTGTCCGCACGATCTGTAGCCATGTACAGAACATGATCAAGGGGGTCACACTGGGCTTCCGTTACAAGATGAGATCTGTGTATGCTCACTTCCCCATCAACGTTGTTATTCAGGAGAATGGGTCTCTTGTTGAAATTCGGAATTTCTTGGGTGAAAAATACATTCGCCGAGTTCGTATGAGGGCAGGTGTTGCTTGTTCAGTATCTCAAGCCCAGAAAGATGAG